>NCVS01001591.1:76878-105167 GCA_003055095.1 Goniozus legneri | reverse complement strand
CTGTTTTAACGGAGAAACCGCGCTGTTCCTGTTTTCCGAATGCAATGAAACTTTGCATATTAGTACATATCGATGAGATCTGCATCAATCTGTATATGAATATGAGACGTAAAAGTATGCAAAAATTTATTGGATTTAGAGGATAGGAACAGCGCGGTTTTTGCGTTAAAATAGAACGCCCACAACGTAGCCATATAGGAAACTGTAAATAAAAACTGAACCGTAAGTCGAATCGATTTGGATTTTTTTTAATCGATTCCTTGGAATCTTGCGGATGGGCCATAACTAAGGCAGATTGACTCTTCAGGAGGCTGTAGAGGGTGAGAATGGCGTTTCAAAGATTTCAGAACACAAAAATTGCTATACTTTTCGCTTATTATTCGACACTCGTCTTTTCCTATGGTTATTCTACACTTTTTCACTTCAGAATCTTGTAGTACGCATCAAAATTAATAAATATACCAATTTTCATCAAATTTCAAGAAACCAGAAAAAAGTCTCGATCGTAGTCTTTCTCGTGGTCTCGCTCGAGATCTCAGAAAAGGTCTCGATCAGAGTCTTTCTCGTGATCTCGCTTGAGAGCTCAGAAAAAGTCTCGCCCCAAGTCTCGATCAGAGTCTTGTGCCAACTTCAAGCAGCTGTCACCGCACTGATGTTCGCTAACAATCATCTCCGAAAAAATCGGTTACTACTCTGTTGTACTCGCGGTATATTTTGTTCGGTGAATAATTTGTCACTAGCCGTTTCTGATTGGCCGCACATTTTCCTCAATATCTCCTAAACGGTATTATAGATTTTAATTTTATTTGCGCCATTCGATTCGGAATTACGTCAGCTACCCGCCGGTGAAAAATCCGCATGTAATTTTAAATCACACTGTATATTCGTTTCTGATCATCCAAATCCAGTTATCGAATTTCGTTTACTATATTCTTAACTATTTGTAATCGGTTTAACGCTGAAACTTCTTCGTGAGTTTCATGAGTGATTTTTATGATCGGGAAAAAATCGAGGAAATGCTTAAAATAAAATTCGGCGAGGGGATCGAAAATAATTCGATATAATTTCTCTGAGAATGGTATTTGAAGAATAATCAAAAAAGTAATTCTGAAAAACCATCAGTAACTGTGTGTGTTTCCGATCATTTAATTAATAACTACCGATACGGGTACTCTGCGCTAATTTCATAACGGTTGTGTTTTTTCTCCCAAACGTGAAGTTGCTGCTGAATCCCTAGTGATAAATAAGATGTTTGATACGCTGTTGAAAATTTCAAATTTCCACCCTCAATGTCTTTTGAACGGGTTAACCAATCATGCTGATAGAATTGTATGTTTCAGCTTATCTCCTGTCTATCAACTGAAGGGAGAGTACTACGGAGCAATATTTAAAACGATGCTGGACGATTCAATGAGACCGCGGTCGAGGCGTAATCACGAGCTACGTGATTACAAGCGATTCAAGAAAAGAAAATCGTCAAAGTTGGAAAAAATGGTAAATGTATACCAATAGACTAAGAACAAGCAGCAGTTTCCAATACGTTCGAAATACAGGCATACTAGAAATACGCGTGAAGACAGTCCAGGTACTCGAAATAATAGTGCTGTGACCCCCTGTGTCTTGGTGCGACAAGGGTGAAGGTGTCGCATTGTTGTAACTTCTTAAAATAGGAAGTGTAGGATTGGTCAACGTAAGGAGTACAGAAACAGTATCGTTGAACACGATGAAATAGGAAGTGCAGGATTGGTCAACGTAAGGAGTACAGAAACAGTATAAATACTGGACAGAACTTTACGTGAACCGTCAGTAGCAGTTTATTTTCGTGCCAGTGCATTACAAATCGAGTAACTTGAAGCTCTCTCAAGATGTTTAACCGCTCAGAAGTGTTAAGGAAGCTAGCTAAGCTAAAAGAAGCTTATGAGGTTAAACTCATCGACATGCAGTTGGATTACTCCTTGTTTGAGGAAAGACGTCTTCAACTTCTGAACGCGATGGCTATCTTAGATGCGGACAACAAAAATTTGCGATTGTATGGCTTCAGTGCGGATGTTGAAGATGACGACGAAGCTACACACGAAGCTCCTACTGACGAATTCGATGGATATAGTGCGAGAGAAATATTTCGGTCAGATAAATACAGAAGTGAGATGATTGCGCCGAAAAGGGAAATAGAAAGTGACGAGGAATTGAAGATGGAAGAGGCTGCGGTTCGACAGCTTTATTTAAGAGTGAGACGAAAAGAATTACGGCTCAGTGAAAAATATGCCCTCATATGGGTTTTAGAAAATGAAAAGCGCGAACTACAAGCCCTGAATGATAGACTTCAGAAACAAAAAAAAAACGGCATGAGAACCAAGATTCGGTACGTTAATAATCAATAATTTACAATTGATTCTAGCCAATTTTATTTGGAGATTGCTAAATATTTTCAATTAATTAATATTTTTGTTATTGTTAATAGGTGATGGGTTTATAGATTAATAGGTAAACGTGAAATTCGTCGACATGCAGTTGGATTTCTCCTCGTTTGAGGAGAGACGCCGTCATCTTCTGAATATAATGGATATCTTAGATGCGGAGAACCAAAATTTTCAATTGGACGGTTCCTGTGTGGAGAACCCAGATAATAGCGAAGCTACTGGTGACGAATTCGATGAATATAGTGTGAGGGAGATATTTCGGTTAGATAAGTACAAAAGTGAATTAATTGCGCCGAAAAAAAGAATTAGTAAATGACATTAGACTGCGGAATCAAGAGGCTATGGTTCAATAACTTTATTCGAAAGTTATTGAATATAAGATTATATAAGAATTCAGAGAAATATATGCCCTCATATGGGGTTTAGAAAGTGATAAGCGCGAACTAAAAATACTGAATGATAAACTTCGGGAACATAAAAGACGACATGGAAACCAACATTCGGTACGTTAATAATAAATAATCTACAATTGATTCCTGCTAATTTAATTAAAAATTACTAAATATTTCTAATAAATTAATATTTTTGTTGTTATTAATAGTTGAAGACGATTTATTTTGCCGACGAAATATATTTCCGCGAATGTTAAATATGAAAATATTTCATATTATAATGATATTTAATTATTTTTGTTTCTATAGAAACGGAAAAACAGGAGTGACGAGATACGCAGATGCATAATAATAATGCGAGTTAAAATGTTGCAATGTCGAACGTTAAATTAGACTTTTTTAATTTACAAATAAATGATATATTGTTTGATTAATTTATACTTTATATAATGTTCGTATTATACTAGAAAAATTCATATAATTTGTATTATTCATAAACATTTGTATAAATAAATATTCATGAAAAATGAATTACTATTTTTCATTCAACCATCTACATATATATTCCTGCATTTTTCTCTTCTCGTTTCGAGAAAATTTTCTTTTCTCATCTATACTTTTCTGAATTTTGCTTTTTCTCGTGAATTTCATGTTTCATTTATTCATAATTATCTTGAAAAATCTAAACAACATCATATATGAAATAAATAAGCATACGAATTTCTTTTACAATAAACTCATTTGCGAATATCAGTAGCTCAGTTTATGAGCTCTGGTAGACAAATTTAAATATGACGAGAAGCACGTAAACGCCTCAAATATTCCATAAATTCCTAGTGAAATATTAGAGAATTTTTGCCTTACGTTAGAAGGACCAATTTCTGGCTCTTTGGTATGTTAATGGAGTAAGTGGCGAAATATGTCGTTTTCAGGGAATTCGAAATCCTCGTGGTAGCATACAGCATGCAAACAGCCAGAATAATCGTCATTTTGAAATTATTACATGTAGTACAGTTAGACAACGCTGCTCAAGGTACGTAATCAAGTGGTTAAGGATCTAGAACAATGCAAATAAATATCTGAATCCCATTGATTCCAAGCTGGGTTGCATCGAGTGCACACATCCGGCGCGTATTTATACACACGTATATGTCCGTACACATATTCTCCGTAATTCTCAAACATCTTGGCGTTAAGCCAGTAGCCAATATTACCGCGTGCAGACACTGTGACCATTGTCCAGTTTCGTCGTAACGGCCCTCAGAAATTTCGGAAATAATTATACGGACGGTCGGGTTTCTCTCGTCGTTGTTTCGTCGAATTATTGTCCCGCTGGAGCTTTCACGAGCTTCGCTTTACGATCCGACACGATAACATTTGCAGAATGGAATATGGATATACCTCTTCATGTACTAACTTTGATGCACAAACCGTGTTGTGGGTGTATATGTGTAAACACATTGGAAATTTCAAGATTAATTTTTTTTCATTTTAGCATTGAAGTTGCAGAGGAATGGCATAATTGAACGTGAATAATTAAACTTTCATTGTATATTGGAACTTTGACCACTTTGAACTTTATTTCCTTCAATTAACAAAAGGGGCGAGGGATAACTACGGCCGTTATATTGCGCCACTCGTGATACTCGAGAAGTCGATTGATTTAATGTATCGTTTCTTGACTCTTCATACCGCTCATCTTGTAGAGGAAAACTCATTAACGTAGGCAGTAATAACTGCATGCAATTTCGTGAAAAAAGGTTTAATATTTGCTACTCGAAAATTTGACATAAAAATAGAAAATCAACTATACATTATATTTAAAAAAAAATATAGTAAATGTTTCTTATCCGTTCTCTTGGATTAGAAACAAATTTTCCGGTATCGAAACTTTTCGGATGTTGAAACTTTTCTGAGTGTCATAATTCAATTTGTGCTATTCTTGAATATGCTTCGATTCTGACAACAAGACAGACGGGATCGTAACGCGTCGCTTTCTGTCTACGTGATCTGACTATCCGATGAAATGACAATATTGTTTTCTCGTCCTATGGCGCGGAATGAAGGGTCGATATGCTCTTTGTTTTACTACATTTCTTTTTATTCAATACGAACAAACACGAAAGGTACGAATTATACAAAAAAAGTTAGCCTTGGAAGAATAATTGTTTCAATTTCACAGCTTTTGTATTAGATTGACCAATCACACATTTTTGCATGTAATACAAGTCAAAACACGCCATTCATAAAGGAATTACGAAGAGCAAGATAACTTAAGGTAGCAAGAAAGAGGTTATTGAACATTACACACAGATTTCACGCCGTCTGTGTCGAACAAATTCGAGTAGCTTTGTTGAGTCTATAAATTTGTCTTTACCTGAGAACGACACCGTTCCGCTATTTTCTTTTTCATGACCATTATTCCCTTATTTTCCTGTCTCTATCGTTACGCCTCATACAGAACGTCAATAGGGATCCATTCTGACCAGTTGTACGAAACTGCTAATAGAGGCCCACCCTTGTGCAGACTGGGCGGGGAAAACAACCTTTGAGTCGCTGTTGCTATGACGACTGAATAGAAGACGAAGAAAAGAAGTAACCAGACATATTACAAAGCGAGTAACCGAATCAGCGTGAGTGACTCTCTCAGTCGGTTAAACAAGCTTAACAGCTGGTGTAGTCTACGCAAGTCTTATCAGAGGAATAAAAAAATACATGTTTAATCGATTCGATAAGTGATATTATGTTTTCAACATTTTTTTTATAATACTTTGTTTATAAATTTTATAAAAGTAGTTTTAACTGACATGTTATTTATTTTATCGTGGTAAAATTTGATATAACGTTATATGTACTAGAATGGACTGTTTCGCAAGGGTAGGTTTTTCCAGGAAGCGCGTATCGGTGCCATCTATGTTGGAACGGCGGTAGCTCGTAATACCCTCGCTAGCTACCCTCGCTCGGAGAGGGCAGCGCAATATTTAAATAAACATCAATTCCCAGAGCGCGGCGTACTTGCAGCGTTCCTATTTATTAACATACGGTTATACTACACGAATTACCATATATCACCAAAAGTTGCCGTTCGAAATGTTTTTGCAGTAATTAAATTCAACCATGAAATTTCATTTGAGATTTGACTTTTCTTCTTCATATCTTTTCGATTGTCTTTGACACGTTGTACTGGTACTCGAAATATACAAAGGGTTATCTTTCGAGAAACATCAGCGTGTGTATAATTCAATTCAACGTCAAGCAGTGAATGTTAGAGTGGTACAGGGTGAGTTAGACTGGGCAGGGTGATAATCATCAAGAGTCGTAGAGTCAGTGAATGGGGAGAAGACAGGGGCCCCAGGGTTGGATGCCTCCAGTATGTTAATACACCGTCACAGAAAAGGGGTTGAAAACACTACATCTCTTGGACGACTAAGCGTCTGTGGAGATCGTCACGCATAGACACATACAGACATTGAATATTCTTGACTCCATCTTCCCTCTCTCTCCCTCTTTCTCTAGGTAGGCTCCGTTTCGGATCTCCTAAATACCAATTAGAGATGGAAACTTCGCCTTTCATGTTGATTCCCTGTTCCCCCAAAGTTATCTCCAAGTTCGCATTGTTCTCTCCTCGCTTCATTCCGGCTACCCGCCTTCTCGCACTTAGACGTACGTTTTCGCACGTTGTAACATTCCTACAGGCTCAGCCTGTCAACTCTCACCGCTTCCTTTTCTTCCTGATGCAGGGCCCAGCTCGCAATAATTGCAAAGCGAAACCTGCCAACTACTTTCCAAATATTGTGCCGTCCGTTTGTCTGCTACCGTTTCTATTGTTACGTCTGTACGTCTGAGGGGTGAGAAAGTTAATTACCGAAGGGTTCAAAGGTATCGAAGATAAATGCGAGAGCTGCGTTCTGCCGACCGATAAAAAATCACTCGGTCCCTTCAGTCGGTATCAAACTTACTCACGTCTATCTGTCTTTGTTAATAATAATGTTAATAATTTACTGTGGTATTTTTCTTCACATTCGGAAACAAAAGTCGTTCGAAAAATATAGAAACAAGTATTAATTAGCGAATAAACCATAGCAAGAAGTTAATTAAAATTTTTCAGTTTTAACTCGTGGTTTACGTTGCTAATCGAAAAAGGAAGAGAACAGCGGGTTTTTTCATTAGAATTAAAAATGTTTCGTAATTAATCTATCTCTCTTTAACTTTGTCTCTCTCTCTTTCTCTCTCTGAAAAAAAGACGAGCGTCGGAAGTGGTTAATGAAAGAGCAGCAAAAAAAGCGCAAACTCGCTCTCGGGGCCACGGGACGTGCAAAATCGAAATTACGGGCTAGCTAGGGGGAACAGTCGGCGTGTAAATTGGTCGTCGCGGTGGCATCGCATGGCCTCGCGAAACGAGCATCCGTCGAATTGAATGCGCGTAATCGTGGAGTGTAGTCGGCAGAGGGTTGTTGCGAGAGGGACGTTTAAAGCGCTGAGCCAAGTGCATCGGGAGATGGCCCAGACGAGCGATTTAGAAAGAGCGAGAGTGGAGAGTGTGGGAGGTATCAAATTCGATGGTTCGTGTTGTCGTAGCGAGTCGACACCCTTGTGTTGCCCACACTCGAAATTGGATTAAATCGTTCGACAGTTCAAAATTCGGACCACGAAACTGACTTACTTGTCACAGTAATCCGTCATAGTAAAATCTAGCACGAACCATTTATAATATTATTCCATTGTTTAAGTAATGGAAATCGGTTTCGGTGTTAGGGAGATATTGCGTCAATATTGAAGTGGCTAGACTCAAGATAATCGAGGTTAGAAGCAGCTGCGGCACGATTCTGTAGCGTAAGCGTGAAATTCAACGGGGTGTGTCAATGTGTTGCGACCCCTGGATTCGCCCTTGTCGAAAATTGAATTAAATCGTTTAACAGCCTTATATTTCGTTCGGTTCTATGGGGGGAGTGAGTCGCTACGATTCTGGGAGGAATGAGGAACCCCTCTTGGCGTTTCGGGAAGTATCGCGACGAGAAAGAGAGAGAGAGAGAGAGAGAGAAGACCAGGGGAGATAAATGTAATGAACGTTGTAACTTGGACCGACGTTCAACCGGGACTCCATTAGCAGACGTATCCATCTACTACCTCTTTGTTTCTTTTCTCTCCTTTCAAGAATTCGAATTGCGCGAACTCGAATATGCACACGCACAATAAGTTCGACTGTCGAGTTTTGGTATTTCAACCCCGCCAAGGAAATGGTTTCAATCCCTTTTCGTCAATTTCGCGCGGCGTCCCTTTCCCAATGAATATATAGTAATCAGGTGAGATTAGGTTTTGAATACCTAAAATAATACGATTTATAAATTTCTTCACCTATAATCACGAACAAAATGCGTATACTCATTTTATTCGTAAATATTATATTTTATTTATATGTAGATAGATATTACACTGCATTAAGATTTAAAATACAGATATTTTATGAATAAATTAATTACACGCCGTTGGCGACTGCAGAAGGCGTCTTAAACGTGGATGAAAATAAAACGGAACGGCCGATGTCGGTTTGCTTTCGTTTAAACTGAAACTTCAATGAGAAATGCGAGCTACCTGGGGTAGGAAACTTTGGCAAATATCTACCAAAGTCGAACTAAGAGTTTCTCTCTCTCGCCAGTGAACTTCTGCGACTGCCTGTGCACAACACTGTTATGTGTAATATTCTGGTCAAAGACGTGTGTGCGGAACTTGCTAACTTGTCTTTGAAAATTCATTAAATATTTTCCGAGTTGCTTATTCGAGTTTTTAAAACTAAAAGCAACAAGATAAAGAAAGTAACAAACGTAAGAAAATGAAGCGCCTGATGACTATTTACTTTATGAAATTTTAGTTTTGAGCATTTACACCAATTTTTCGAATTGAAATTCACGCACCGAAAGCCAAGATTCTTATGCAGAATGATGATTTTCACGGAACGTTTTTAGCCTGTTGGAAGAAAAACGCTCGAGACCTCCTGGATATTAAACTGTTCGACATCTTTCGTTCTCTCTCCTTCGAGATATTAAATTCGTTCCCTAAATGTAACCGACAGAACCTCGCATTTGGCCGATTCGCTTGCTGCAGAGACATCGGCGTTCCAGATTCGAACCCCTTCCGATATCCGATCGTATTTTCCGCGAATAAGTCGTTCGCGACATTAATTTCGACTATGCGCATTATCGATAACGCTATACCATCTAACCGGCATGAGAATTTCTCTCATGCGGCAATAATTTCGCTCCTCGAATTCGATCGGAAGGTCGAAGTTCATTCGCTTGATTTTCAGGCAGTTATTTCGATATATCCCAGAAAGGACCACGAGTGCGAGTTTAGGCGGGAGTATTGGGATATATTAAGATTAGACGGAGCTTAAATACTTATGTGGATTGTACCGTCTAACGAAGAGAGTTAGAGAGAGAGAGAGAGAGAGAGAGAGAGAGAGAGAGAGAGAACGAGGGGAGGGGCTGAAAGAAAGGAAGAGAAAAAAGTCTGGTCGAAATCGCAACACGGCCTATATGAGATGCACTTGTGCAAGAGGAGACTCTAGGGTGCAGAGGGGACACCAGGGGAGCGTGGGATTGGCGCCACGTGGCGCTAGCCAGCCGACCCAAACCGGCTGAATTTACGCGAGCGCATTTCCCTTTTCCTTTCTTATTCTCACCAAGCTCGGGTATTATACTTTCTCCCTCTCTCTCTCTCTCTCTCTCTCTCTCTCTCTCGCTTTCTCGACCGTCGTATAACTCGGGTTTCCGGTTACGGAATGGAAACACCGCTCCCCGCATATTTCATCCGAGCGCGCGGTGCTTTCTTTAATGGACGTCCTTAATAATATATCAATCACGTTTTATACGCTTGGAGGAAGACAAAACCGCACAGTCATGCCATAATACAGGACCAAACGTTATTGAATTCGTTCTTTCTCACACGTCGAACGATCAGGAAAAACGCACACGCGTCACGCGTCACGCGTTGTGCGTCGAGGGTTCGGTAAAATTCGCATTCGCGCATATGTCGATTGAACGAGCACGATTTTCGGATTGAGAGATTTCGGACAATACGACTGTCAAACTAGGAGGTTTTCCTGGAAGAACGTGAATTTTTAACCTTCGAATTGGGAAGTATAGTATGATCCAAATAAAAATTGCGGTAGTTTTTGGAATAAATATACATATAAAACTGTTGGCTAAAGATGATCAAATTCGATTCTTAAACTTGAATCTCCATCTTCAAGATGTAGCAGAATTGTATTCATTTGAAAATGACGAATGCCCTCTTAACTTTGAGTAGTATATTAATTTGAAAGGATCTGAATGTTGATCAAGGGATTGCTGAGTTTTGCACACGAGACGCTGAACAACAGTGAAAGAGGTTGGTTGTTCGCCCAGTGAAAACAGTTTCGTGCAAGTGAGTTAATCTGGTCCTTCATCCTATCTCTTTCCTTCTCCGTCCCTCTCTCTCTCTCTCTCTCTCTCTCTCTCTCTCTTTCCCCGGTGTGTACTCTGGATGGCCGCGGTGGCGCGTAGAGAGCAATCAAACGAGTAATTCCGAACAACCGTAATATCCAAGACTAAAGCGCGAGATGCTTGTAAACGTACGGACCTGCGCTAATACCGGTAATTCAGTTTACAAGCTTCGCTCCAGCTATCGCCAACGCTTCGTCTCTCTTCCTCTCTCTCTCTCTCTCTCTCTCTCTCTCTTCTGCACCAAACCCAGCTTTGTGAATTCACGACGATGTAAACGCTCGTCGAGCATCTGTCGGTGGAGTCCGCGGTCGGAACAGGACACTTCTATACCTCCTGTACGACGTCGATAAGAGCTCGCGGAATGACTTACAGAGGCTTTAGCCCCGAGATTTCCAAATCGATACTTCGGTCGAGTTTGAAGCATTTGTGTCGAAAATCGCGTGAGCGTTGGTTGCTGAGAAATTGTTCAAGTAATCGATATAGGATATACAGAGCTTATCTTATTACCGACTAACTGATTTAATTTACTGAGATTTATTGCAGCGTTTTAATTTTATATTCAATGAAAAAAACATTGAAAAATTCCGTTTTCGAGATCATTCTAAATTGAGCTCGAGTCCACCGACTCGAGAAAAATATTAATTTTATCAAATTAGTATAGAATTTTCGTAATTAGTACTGATCGTATACTTTTTCTTAATATATTATAATATAATCAATAATGTAATTGTAATTTCATTATGAAAAGTAATAAAATATGCAAATATTCAATAGATACCTCTTCGTTATTGGCCCAATGACACGGTGGCCCAGTATGTACCAGTATGAACGAGAGAGAGAGAGAGAGAGAGAGAGAGTGTGTGTGTAGTGGGGAAATGACTATAGAAAAAGAAACGATCATCAGGCCAACGATGCGCGTTCGCAGCCGTCGCCCTGAGCCAAAAACCCGTAGGCGCCATTATGGAGCCCACGCCTTTTTGTCCCTCGCCCCTCCCTCTCGGTTTTCGGAAAGCGATTAGCCCCTGGACGCGCAGTGGCTCGACCACTCGACGCATAGTTTGTCCCGACCGGTCTGGCGCCGCGTCATAACGAGCTTTCGTTGCAAAAAAAAGGTCGTTCGATCGTCCCGGTTTTCCTCATACCTCTCCATCTCTCTTACTAGTGTGTCATCCACATAACGAAATTTCGGGGACGACTTCAACCCTATATAATGATTTTGCAAAGTGAGGCTGATTTTTATAAATAATATAAAAATTTTCAAATAATAATAAATAACGTTAAAAAATTTATTCTCAATTTTTAAAAAATTTTGTTCAGAAAACTGATAATAAACTTTGATGACGGATAATGGATATTTGGATAATTTTGTTTTGTCTGTTGTTTTGTACAGAGAAAGATAAGTTTTCTTGTATACTATCCAGGACAGCATACCTGTGAAACGTCTTCAAAAAGATCTGTTATCTAAAAATAATTACAAGAGCAGTATTATTATATGAAAGTATGACTCGGGTCTTTTTTAATGTCCATTCAAGCGATGACCAAGTTACGGATGGTGGTTTTTCGGTCAGGGTGTGGTCGCGAAAATTAATTTTCATCCCCGGAGCTCGACGTTACATATAACGTGTACAGGGAAGTACATAGGAAAAGCGAGAAGTCGATAGGGACGATCACCCTGGGGCGATAAATACGAGTACCATCAAGCTGTCAAGATGGGTCCTTCGTGAGCGCGTTACTCCCCACGGATTACGTGTGTTTTCTTAAGGCACTCTACCGCACCCAGCCCGTCTCTTCACCCCCAACTGCAGACTGGCACTAGTACGGCAATTTGTATTCCAGATAAACCGTTATTGATGCTGCCGATATTTCTCAGTCCTATAAAATAAATGCCCCGGCTCGTCCCCGGAGGACCACTTCGCCGCGTGCGCGTGGCGAAAACACTCTTTTCGTCGTGCGGTCTGTGAGGGTCATCGTGTAATACGCGTCGTCTAAAAAGAAGAAAGAGCCTTCATGACCTATGACCCTGTACATACGACGACTATCGTTTTTACGAGCTTCTTCTGTTATCTAGTATAAGAAACTTTTACCGATAGAATTGAAAATGAATAATTCCAAAAGCGAAGAACGCATTCGCTAAACGATTTATACCGTACTACAAAATTGCCGAAACGAAGTTTCTGATGTAATCGGGATCGAAAATCTGAATTATTGGCGACTACATAAAAAGAGCGTGCGTCTATAAATTCCGGCTTGAAAATTTCGTCAAGAGAAGAAGAAACTGAAATTTAATTAATTTCATAAAAATTTTATTTCCAAATACTTGATATCATATATCACAGGACTACTTAAAAAATATTGCATTAAGGCGTTTCTAAGCTAGCATCAAGTCCGGGCTGTTAAAATTTTTTAACTGCGACGATTTAATCCGTAGAAATTTCTCATTGTATAGTATTTTTTTACGTTTCTGGCCATGTCTCGAGATCCAATTCGTTCAAAGAAAACTCACTTCTGTAAGGGTTACGTTCCCATTAAACCTCCTCTAGCTTCGGTCGACGTACGTGGTCTGAGTCAAAGGTGTGTTCGAACGGTAAATATATCCTGACGGACAGGTGATAAAGTCACGAGGGTGCGAGCCTGCCCGAGACTAGAAAGTAGATGAGAAGTGAACGAAAGTAAGGAGGATAGGGTGGATCGGATGTTCTCGCGTGCCCGTGGTTTGTCCTCGAGAATCGAACGATATTCGAGCATTTGGCAACCTATTTCCTTCTTTTTCCCTACCCTCTCTTTCTTTCTTTCACTACACTGAGCCAAGTTGCATTGTGCAGCAAAGTCAATTTCGGAAAATCAGTAATACCTCTTTTATTAGTTTTATTAAAACATTTATGACTCTTTGTAATAATTATCAAAATGCTGTTTGAAATGAATATTTTTTCCTTTCGGTGTATTTGCAGTCGAAACGGGATAGAGAGTGTGGGGTCGTGCAGACATGTTGGGTTTGCCGAGAGAGAAAGGGCACGGTTAGCCTTATGTCTCACACTCTACCTCCAGCTACCCCGTATATCGGATTACAACGATCTTCAATTATGAGCAACACTCGATATTCAACGGGGACGCTGCGACGCCCGCAAGGGTAGTATATGCGTCTGTGTACACACGAGGTGGGAAATTTGTTTTCGGAGCGATCGAGATTAACTTTGCCTCGTCGAGAATAATAAAGGGGCGGCTTATCTCTCGATCGATATAATTCAATAAGTTTTTGCATAATTTTAGTCTTCTTAAATCCCACTCGACACCGATGTGCCGTACTAGTTGCGTAAGAAAAAGTAACGAAATAAAATACTAAGTAGAATAAAGAATCTTCTCATTCGTAATAGATGAGGCGGGAATCAGAATGCCAGAAAATGTTCCACTCGGTATATGCATTCTTCAATACCGCGAAGACGCATTCTGCAGCATCGGAGTGTAGTCGGCTCATGGGAAATCTCGTCTATTTCCACGGACCTTAAAGGTTTATTGGTTGGACGCGGGGTGGCAGCACTCGACAATGTTTCGTCGTCTTCTGAATTCGTCAATGTTTGAACGTAAAACTTCTTTCTTTTACACAACCTACCACAGGCGAAAATAAGAAGTCATATACCGTTTACGATATTGGCCTGATTTTCACCGAGTTAAAATATTTATTTCATTCTCATGAGGAAACGAGCGGACTTAAATAAAAATACGGTATGGAAGAAAATCGATTTTAAATGCAAATTTGCAATTAAAATAAAGTTGGAATATGAAATGGTAAAAGACGCGATGCAATAGTCACCCCTATTCGCGACATTCGAGATGCTCCGGTTTCGCTTTGAAAATAGCTGTCGGCGACCCTCCTAAGTATTTTGCTCACTCTCCCTCTCTTTTCGTACCGCAAACATTCAATTTGCCCAGTATCGTTTCTCGCCGGAATTTTAAGACAAGCACAAAATTTTTATTGGCGGGGAGTGGAATACGACGCTGGTTTTATTCTCTCTCTCTCTCTCTCTCTCTCTCTCTCTCTTGCTCTTTCTCTCCTGCGTGAAATGATAAGAGTTTTTCACGAGATACACCCCTCTAAAAAAGAATACTCATTTCAGTCATTAAAATAACAATATCACTCAGGAAAATTGAATTTCGATAAAAGTTCAGCGGCAACGCTTCATTAATTTCGATCCACAGTGCGTGAGTGGGTACATGTTCGAATATAGTTATAATTATCAAACATATGTACACAACAATTCATTCGCACTGCGTTATTTCGCCGTTATTATAAAGGATAGCGTATTCGTCGATTATTGAATTTCGGGAGATGTGTATAAATGTACGTTAGTTATACAGATGCAGAGAGATAAAGCTTGTTATCGACAATTTCCACCACATTAACCGAACAATACGATTTTTGGGGGTGCGTTTTCAGCACTGATACGATCGAACTAAATTAATATAACGTATATGGGAAATTGTTAACATACGAATCTAGGTTGTAAGTTCACGTTCGCTCGAAGATTCATGGATTTCGACTGGCGTCGTCGTCCTATCAAATTTACGGTCGTCGGTACAGTGTAGGAGGATCGCACGGTAAGTGCAATTATGCTAACCAAATCAAGGTGGGCAAGACGCGAACGCGTGCACGTGAAAGTACACGGGAAGGTAATGAGGGGTTACATCGCGAAACCTCCGAGCGCCGGGCATTAGTCGGGAAAGGGCGCCCTCAAGGTTTCACGGTTCGCAAAAGCGCAAGAGAGATAGAGAGATGGAAGTTTCGGACGTCCTGCATGTTTTACCGAGAGGACAAGATTGTGTCGTTGGCGAGAAAAACAAGAGGCAAAAATTTGATTATAGGTGAGCCGATGCGACGTTTTTCTCGCCTCTTATTAACGCGCTCATCCGACATGCCCTGCATTTCGATATTTTACACACTGAAAGAAGAATTTGTTGAATTTATTTAATATTTATTTGCATACGTTTGAATTATATCAACGTTCAAAAAAAAAAAAAAAAGAAATGTTCATTTCTATATTTTCAAATAACAATTGCCGGGTTTAATGTATTTTGGTAGAATACTTTCGTTTTCAATCGATTGAAAATTAGTTATAGTTGAGAGCATTGATAAAGTACTCACGTAACCAAAGAGACCAGAGAGGGCAAAAAGCAGGTGAAAGAGAGAAAGGGAGAGAATGATATTCATGGTGTATGTTTTGAGTGGCAATACAGCCCGCGAAACAGCGAGGCATTCTCATGTAAGCTTTTGGCCGCAAAGGCAATAAAACCACGACGTATATAATCCAAGCGAGCGAATGAGAGAGAGAGAGAGAGGGAGACAGTGAAACTTCCGCCACGAATGAGGGATAGAAAATTAAATATTAATTTCACCCGGTACCCATTTCAACCCACCGCCCCGTTTCATGTCTTCTGTCTTTCTCTTTCTCGACTTCGCGTTCTCTGACCGACTCTTCCAGTTTCGCTCCAACCAACCCTCTCATCCCCTCGAGCGGAGGAAAAACTCGGTCCCTACGTCGGTCCGGATTCTGTCGGATTATGTTCGTACAAATTTCCCAGAATTTAATTAACCCCGACTTCTGCATAAATTATCCGTTCGGCCGGTACTCGCTTGTTCGAACGAGCGAAAAAATCCATCGTTACCCCTCATTCTTTATGTGAGCATAACCGTTTAATACGTTAGCGTGTGTAGCCAATGCAAAACAAAAAAACGGAATACAGTGTATAATCGAAGTTAATTACAGCAGATTTATACTACTCGAAAAGATTAAGGGACACTTGTCGTTTTCAAAAGTTAAGATTTCGGCAAAAAATGATTTAATTTAATCGAGCAGGTGATGGTTTTAAAGAGGAAGATTTAAATTTTAAAATGATTACTCCATCGATTTAATTTAATAATTCTTAGCTGAAATACAGTCGTTTGAAAATAACTGTCCCCTTAATTTTTTTGAGGAGTGTATTTGCAGTAAAAAAGAGAATGTTCAAAATCCAATACTGCATTGAATACACTTTCATTTCGTCACAGGATATTAATATAGGATTCAAGAAATATACGGTGAGGAATAGTACCGTCCACGTAACATTTCAGGTACTTTGGCGTGCAATTGTGCGCAAAAAAATTGGAATAAAAATAAAACGTAAATATTCTGTATACGTACGGATACACTTCTCTGAGAATGGAAGCTGGAGGGTTGGAGGGCCGAGCAGAGGGGGGATCCTCGCCAATGAGGACACGGGGGAGTCGACGACGGAAATGCGAAACTTCGATTTATGGACGGTTCCCTCTCATCCTCTGCAAAGAAGAGAGACGGATATAGAGATAGAGATAGAGAGAGAGAGAGTGTGTATGTAGCAGGTATATACACATCGGATTCGCGTATCGAGGGATGAAACGCGAACGATGATGCATGGGTATTTTCACACGAGCTTCACACACGCATTTACCTCCAATATTACCTACCTGTACACCTCCGTATTTTTTTTTACCCTCTCTCCCCTTGGTTGTCAAACCAGCGCACAAATACACGCACTTTGAACGACCCTAGGTTTTTATAGGTCGTGAGATGCGATACAGTGCGAATAAAAAACAACGTCTAAAAAAGTATTTTTTTTTTAAGTACAATATCGAGTTTCAGGGCCTCCGATAACTCGGTTCGCGAGGGAGAGCGTGAGAAAGCTATTTTCAAATTCACGCTCGCGCAGAATCTGAGTTATCGTAAAAATCGCCCATATCCTAACGCAACGTTTCAACGAGAAAATCTTTCCAACCAGGTTGCTCAAAGGGAATCTAAAAAATAGCATCATTTTGAAACTTCAGAATTTCGATATTCGAGTAATTAATCATGATTCAAGCTGAACGATGCTCTAAGTAGTGCGTTGGGGCACTTTGATCCACGAAATGAAACATTAAATCACTATCCGGTGTCATTTCGTGAATTATTTCGCAGCTACGTCACTTTTTCATCTAATATATGATACTACTGTGGCCTTACGAGATAGTGTAACGGAAAAAAAGTAGGTATCAAAATGGCGGAGGAAAGAAAGAATTTTCGATGAAGAACAATGTCGCCTGGAGTAATACATTTTGATTTGCCCATGTCTGGGAGGGGAGGAATGTGTGTGGGATCTCTCGCGAGTGTCCGATGCTCGGGGTGGGGGGTAAGTCACCCCCATAGACTTTGGTGATCTTGAAAGTACGTGCACGAGCGAGGGAGCATGTTGTAAACGCGGTGGCAGTCGATGCCCGTGGGTATAGTATATTTATGCCGGGTTAGCCAAGCCACCTCCGCAAGAAAGAAAGATACCCGACTGGGATTGAAAATAAATTTTGCCGAGAGGAGGGCGAGAGGACCTAACCCGTACAAATAGCCTGGTACTGGTTTTAATGGCTCGAATGCCGAGCCATGGCTGGCAACGTTTTATCACCATTGGCTTTTTTCGCGAACCCCGCGCCGTCCTAACGGCCTCTCGATTATGATTGTCGATATTGTTGCCGCGAATTTTCTTCTTTTTTTCATTCCCTTCCAATGGCCGAAATCTATTTCTAATAATTATGTACATGTATCAATTAGCTACTGTTAGGAGTTTTGGTAAATGTTATAAAATGTTGTTTGAAATCACCTTTTTATTCCTTCAGCGAAAGCAATCTGGTAAACCATGACGTTTTCTCGATCTCTTTTGCAATAAGAGTTTCCGTTTCGTCCCCTACCGCCTTCTACACGATAGGAGAATTGCGTGAACAGAAAATAAAGAAAAGGCGGAATAGGTTACCTCGCAGATTAATCAAGTACTAGCGACAACCTCGGACGATCGATCGCGTTAAATTTTCTTGCTGCAGACGAATGTACAAACCGATACATAGACCGATTTTCTCGGTGGCTTTTTCAATTTCATCGACGCGATAACGATTGGGCTCTTTCTCTCTAACACGATGACAAATTAGAGACGCACGAACGCCGGTGCGACGACGATCAGTCATCCAAGTGTGTATACAGAGCCGAGAGCAAATTCAACGACTCGTATCGCGGTTATTATATTCAGCTTCGTGCTCGTGAATGGTATCGTCACCGGCGATCGGCAACTCTCGCACAAAGAACCGGCACTTATACAAGTCTGATCGTTTCGCAGGGGTAATTACACGAAGAAAATTGTCGCCCGAACCCTCTCCTCCTTCCATGTACCACGTGCGTGCGGTTAATAAAAAGAAATAAACCTGCAGAAAAAAGAGAACAACGAAAAATATATAATCGCACCCCGGGACATTACAACCGAAATTGCCGATGCTAATTAACTAAGATCGAATCTGCCGTTATAAACGCTCGCGTTTTTCAATCGCGTGACAAGTTTACTTGTATGTGAGCTCACTATACATATCTTGTGAATGTATTTGTATTTATTGTATACATATATATTACAAAAAAATTAAATTAAGAGGATAGTTATCATTCTCAAATGGTTGTGTCTTACTTAAAAATGATCAAATTCGATCGATAAAGTGATCATTTTAAAACTTGAATCCTCCTTTTTGAAACGATCACTACTATTCGATTCAATGGAGTTACGACTATTTGAAAATAACGAGTACTCCCTTAATTTTTTTGACTCGTATATATCTATATATTATTCGCGTATAAATGAAACCGTTTTTCGATACTGTTCAATCAACGCGAGGGAATCGCGTGTCAAAGCGCGAGCCGGCTCGCGCAATCGTAAAAGATACTGCACCGGAGAAAAATGTGCAGAGACGGGGGTGGTGAGAGGGGAAATGGGAGAGAGAGAGAGAGAGAGAGGAGGGGGAGGGGTCAATACGAACTGCGTGAGATAACGCATGTGTACCTGTGATGGAAGGGGCGAACGAGGTTCGGCCGTGAAAAGATAAGAAATGCCTTTAGTCTCGCGTGTCGCGTTATTTCACGTCCCGGTTCTGAATATTTATAAGGGCTGTCCGTCAGAGCGTGCCAGGGGTCTGGGTGAGAGGCGGCGGAGGGAGAGGAGAGGTCTGCGTGCATTTTCATTTCAAAGTTACAGAGCTGTCGCAGGCAGATTGGAGCGAAGATATAATAAGTGAAATATTAAATTCGGGTTCCCCTGGCTCTCTTTTGCTTTCTCTCACTCTCCTTTTCTCACTCGCCGTGTGTACGCACGCTTTCCCTTTACTCCGATCCCTGCGAGGCTCATCTGAGAAACAATTAGATCATTTTCGTCGGCATTTCGTCGCGACGTTTTCGTTTATTGGATAAATATATCCTTGAAACGAAGGATTTAATTGCGGAATGGAATATCGTCTGTATGTTTTTCACTCGTGTAATCGAAAAATATAATATCGATGCTTGTAATTCGATGCAAATTAGAACATATTGAATTCTATTTCAAAATTTTAGAAATGATCAAATTAAATAGATCGAGTGAAAATTTAAGAACTCAAATCTTCCTCTTTAAGATCAGCTGTTTGTTTCGATTCAACGATTTTTAGTTAAGTATAAAGGGACAAGTGTCTCTTTAATTTTCTTGAACAAGTTTCTTAAACGTTTAACACAATTTACGTAACTTTTGCGTATCCAGCCCCAAGAGTGAGCACTGTTTCGTCGATACGATTGGTTTTTATACGTTCTCGGGATCTTGCCAAAGCAATTAATAGCCAAGTGCCCTCTTTTTCGACCCTTTTCTTCTCGTTACGGGGTGGATTTAGAAGTTTATCGAGCTATACGCAGTCAAACTCGAATTGCTTATAAGCTTATCCACCGTTACGTACAACGAGATGTCGTTTTATTAAGAGCGCCATGCTGTTTCATCGATTTTACGACTTCGGAGACTAAGAATAACAGTTATTATAGCGCGCGAACGGATCGCAAATAGCGTGCGTACGAGTGGGAGGTCCGTAACCGCGGATTGGGATCTCATAAGTTTTTAAAAAAACACGCCAGCGCCGTACAAAAGAGCGAAACGTCGAATTGAATTTTCTCGCCCGGCGGATCCACAATTTTTCCCATTTTATTTTTCTTCAAAATACCATACGGACCGGTACTGCGAAAACTCAACATACGTACAGCGCGCTAGGAAAACACTCGGAAATTAATTTTCGACAACGCAATAACAGGTGCCGGGTGTACACACCTGGAGTTAGAATACTCGAGAAGGAAAGAACGCTAATCGCTTTATACATCCCTGTATACTTTAGCGTTCGCTCACGAAACCATTATTTTTACCTGCTCGAGGGTGCTAGAAATAATTTTCACCGCGATCCCGTCGTTTCCCTTTTCCTCTTTTTTCTATCACCTCTCTTATCAACTCGAGACATTATGAAGTGGCCGTCGAGACGAAACACGCTCGCCACTCTTACGAGTTTATCGAAAAGTCCGAGCAGTGCGTTGCACCGGCTCGCACGCATCGCCATTCATCAGCATTATTCACGGTCGCGATTATAGATCGACGCTGATCTGAGGGGTCACCCTCGAACTCGATCGAGTTTCGCGTATATGGTTAGAGGAAAGCGCGAGGGGGTTTTCCAGGGATCAATATGTGCTCGATTTTCCACAAGAGGGTGAAAGAAATAAGTAGATGATGACGCAGCATAGTATTTCATTCGAGGAAAAGTGCCTGATTCTGGCAAGGCCGGAAAATTCGGACGAGTATGATTCATCCAAAACATTTTGTAATAAGTAAAATTCTTCGATTAGTGTCAAGAAACTAAACTGATTACTCAAGAAATTATACTGAAAATAAAAATTAACTTTACTCAACATTTATTTGTATACGTAAATATTTAATTTACTGCAAGAAATATTTGTTTAAATTAAATTTATCCTATAACATTAATACTTATTTTTAAATCATCATTTTATCGAACTAAATATTTATTTCTATATTTTCAAATTGAATAAGTTCAACAAATTTTCATTTTCAGTGTATCTAAAAATTCGGCAGTGTTGGCTCTTAGTCACGGCTCAACAATGACTCGGCATCGATCTCTACCTTTCTCGTGATAGAGGACTGACTTTGATGGAGATTCAAAAGATCGGAACGTGTTTTGTCAATGGATACGTAAGAGAAGGTGTTATTTCATCGGTCCGAGGGACCGAGTCATTTTTCTATTAGGTCCCTCTTCTCTCCCCGAGGGAATTCAATAGATCTCGCATGCTATTATTAATTCATTCGTCCGAACCGTACCCACTCCCAACGCACAGCCGTTAGACCGAAAAACATGCGCCAGTTAGGTGGGTACCGGCAATTCGGATCTTAAGATTTGTCGCTTTGAGTGCTTTTTCGGGATGAATTCGTTTCCAGAACGAAAAATACCCCAGAAGTTATTTTAATCAACCCTAAAGAGACCACAAATTTAACAATCATCAAGAGCTGAATAAAAATTATACTATACTATACTATAGGTACACTACATTTTTTATTATTGACATAATAATATTAATTCCAGAAGCTTAATTTCCAAACGATTATAATTTGACTAAAAAAATTAAATCGAATCAAGTAGATGATTCTACAGGGAAGATTCAAGTTCTAAAATGATCACACTTGATTGATCGAATTTGATGTTTTGTAGCTAAAACACATTCATTTGAGAATAATCCCCCCCCCCCCTTTATCCCTTTAAAGTACGGATTTTTTTTAAATCATTTCGAGTTGGATCAAAATAAATCCCACCATGCATTTATTAAGCACCAAAAAAGTTGGACATTTTTAATACCATTGTGCCCCAAAGAGTTGACACTGTAGTTGGTGTCACACACACATGCTTAATTTTCATCATACTACAAACTTCATCGAAGTGTCGCTCCGGTTTACCTCCTTAATTCCAGACAAGTCAATATTACAATAACAGATCAATGGAACATATTCAACAACAAAAATCATACGACATTTCAATCTACGCAAAAAAGAGATTCAAGGCGAATCCTATTTTTTCGAGTGGAGCTGATTCTCGACGACTGTTAATCGCGTGGCGGGCGTCAAACGGCCGACGAGTTTTCAACAAAAGGGCTCGTTACACGGCCGGCGCTCGCCCGTCATCATTTGACCCCTCACTTCTCTCTCTCTTATACACGTGCAACGAGGATCACTCGACGTTTCACGTTCGGGGGTGAAAATGGGCCAGCTGTAGCGCGTGCACGAGAGAATGGGACGAGATATAACGGAAGGGTGAGGAGAGAGACGATTCGCCGATCGCCCTCGGGCCGCTTTGAATAATTCAATGAGAGGCAACTAATTGTGTTTATGCAAATCCCGCGCTGGCGAGGCCCGGGAGAGCGAGAAAGGGTTCTTCGAATATTCCACTCGGCCCTGATAAGGAGAATTCTCGCGGTCGAAACAACGCGATATCTCGCACCGCTGCGAGAGATGAGAAGCAGAGAAAGGGCTGAGGGAACGTCATTTCGAAAACCGCGAAACCGGAGAGCGTATTATCGAACCCTCCGACGTCGTACATCCACTACAGCACTCGAGAACTGCCGTTATGACGGCGAGTAATTAAATTCGAGCGTCGTTATCGTCGAGTAGCCGAGTTTTTACCACTCCAATTTTCTCGCGTTTAACGAACCGACTGAGAAGACTGCGATCTTTTGAAATCGACACGTTTTGATTTTCATTCCCAATGCCGTGGCTAGATTAGCTGTCTGCGAGGATACGCGCGCGAGACCGCGAATAGAAGATACGTGTGATGAAAATTGGGAACGATGTGATAAAGGCGTTTCGCGATCGTTAAAAGCTCCGAGAGGCAGCATATGCAACCCCCTCTCATCGTTGCCGGTGATCCCGTGAACGGGGAGATCTCGCCCCTTGATTAAGCCAAACATTACCTCCAAGGGGATTATCTAAATTGCTTCGTGAAATAAATTAACGGCTTGCGTCGATGACGATCGCTCAGTTTTCAACCTCTCTCTCTCTCTCTCTCTCTCTCTCACTCTCGCTAGTGTACCCGCTTGTATCTTTACAAGCATCTCTTTTGCGATAGCAGTATGCACGCACGTGCGCTCGCATACATTCGATTCGCCGCGAAACGGTGTATACAGAACCCGTCGTAGCCATTATCAAAGGGTGCGTCGAAATTTTAACTCTAATACTGCTCCTACAGAACCTATTAAACACTTATTTCATTCTACAAATGTTCAAACAATCTTGAAAAGGTTCAATTTGGTGTTTAAACGTATTTTTAAACTCTCATTGAAACCTACAAATCTTTCAGTTTTTATAACTCTAGTATTTAGAGGGTACAAACCGAAATGAAGTATTTTCTAACTTCGTTTATGACCTACAAAACTAAAACAATACTACGGTTAGCCCTATAAAGACCCATGATTCTCTACAAGGTTCAACTTGGTGTTTAGATACATATATTTTTAAATATTCGTTAGTAAAGTGAATCGCTACTCAGCGAAAGGGAAACGGGGCAGTCGACCACCTATCGGAATTAATTTCGGAATAACAAAAATTTTCAGAGTTAATTATGCGTTTCACATCCACACAGATACAGGTATTTATATATATATATGTATAGGTGTTGCACTTTTAAAATATGTTTTTTATCACGTGAATAATTTAAAACAAATTTACGGATTTAATTTCGTCTTAAGTATATCTTTATTAATTGTATCGATTTTACAAGTTTGAATGGGAATCCTATTTATTCCTATTTAAACCAGTGAAAAAATTAATACAAATTATAAACATACGTAAGACAATATCAAATTCGTTAATTTGTTTTGAATTATTCATGCGATGGAACACATATTTTAATAGTGTAACATCTATATTCATATATGTGTGTGAATGTGCAATATATGATTACACTCAATTTGAACCTATAAATCTTCGTTGAATAAGTAGGTTAAAAGTGGGTTATATATTATAGAGATCTCAAGGACTAGAATTGTGTTTATAAACCCCATTCTGATCATAAATGTGGGGAATCCGGAAATAACTGCCACGTTTAGGTTCAGAACAGGGTTTGGCAATACATGAATTTCAATGTAAACTTAACATCATTTAAACCCTATAAGTCTTTGAGTCTTACAGGTTTTAAGTTAAGATTAAAATTTCGACTCGGGTGGTGTTTGCTCCTCGCGCGTTCATTCTTTCTCCGGTATATGTTATTCGGAACGACGCTTAGCTCGAAATTCAATTAAACGTCCGTCCATTAACAGTGTATTGGTACGTTCTAATAACGGAACGATCGATCGATTCTGTTGGCTTTTAATTTATTCGCTTATTTATCGAGAAATTGATTTTGTTCTTTTTCGCGGAATTAACGAACGGGAAAGCAATTACACGGAGGATAAGCGGTTCGTTCGCGTCAAAAGGAAGTCTTTCAATGATAGCTGTACCTATCGGTAGCGCGTGCAGAGGCTCGACGATGAATAGAAATGACAATATTTTTCACCTCGGCTGGATTTTTATTGCAAGCTGGAGAGCAATAGCGAGGAGCGAGAGGTGGGGTGGTATGGATAGGCATGGAATAATATGAAAAGAACGGCCGGAATTAATTACCAGCTTGCTCGGTTCGCAGTGTCCGGAACCCGCTGGGAGTTCATAATCCGTAACGCGTATTTTGTCGTTTATTTTTGCCCTACCCCTTTTTTTTCATTTCAGTTATTTTTCTTCTCTTCACACGAATAAAGAGCGGTTTACCGCTTCCTTGAGAATGCGCGCTATAAGTGCATTGTCTTGTACGAAAAAAAGAGTCGGGTCCAATTAGCCCAATGCAAATAGTTCATCGTGACCCATACTCGTACTCCGTCCTTCCCTTTCAAAACGCAAAAATCCACGAGGCATCCGAGATCATTAATTTAAACCCGGTGAGCAATTTTCGCAAATATTTTCATTGCGAGGAGAGTTAATTGAACGCAAAAATAATGCAGACGCTTATAATTCAAATGGCTTGGTGGTAATTTTTGCGCGCTCGGTAAATAATCGTCGACGATTTATGCGTATATAGTCGAGTAGAGGGATGAATTATACGTTTGAAGATTGCGTTAGTAATAGGAGAGCGAGAGAGAGAGAGTGACGTATATTGGTTAAGACGCATTAACGAAATTAGACCAATACACGGGAGCGCATCGGAAACGTCCACCCTTGAAGCTACAGGATAATGGCCTGGGCCGAAACTAGGGGGCGCCATCGTACAACCCCTGGCCTTGCAAGTCGCTTAATTCACTTAACGCTCTCGGTGTTCCTTCACCTGTCCTGACTTCGATGACCCAATCTCTTTCTAGCGTCAATTAACAACCGGAAAATTGAGTTCCTCGCGAGACGACTTCAATGAAATTTTCGGATTGTTTGCGATTACTTCGCCTATTATCGTAATACAGGGTAGTATTATTCATTTTATTTTCAATGTTCGAGTTTACTTCTTTATAGGGTTTAAAGCTTTGACATTCATGCATTGAAAAAAGTGGTAGCTAACTAAACGGCATTCATTTATAATAATAATGACGTTAATGTAAAAAATATTTTGCAACAAAGTTAATTTTGGAGAATCAGTAATGCGTTTTAATAATTTAAACCAAGATTTTTGATCAAAAACTTTCATAATATCTATACAAAGTTGATTATTGCTAAATACAACAACTTTACAAAGTAGTCATATTCGTTATTACTATACACTTCATAGGTCCATGAACGTTCATGACTCTTTATAAAACCTATCAAACTATGTTTTAAAACCGCCATTTTCTTCATTCAGTGATGACGCTCATGGCATGAAACTGTTTTTCAGAACTTTCACCCCACCAGAAAAAATCTCCAACTTCGAGAGTCCTCCCTTTGTATCTATTTAATTTTATCAGAAGCCCTAGAAACCTCCACCCTCGTCTCATCGTTCACGCGCCCATCTTTCCCATGATCGGCGTTTTTTAACGAAAGCAACCGAGCGCGATGCAAGAATGGGGGGGCGTTCGTGAAACATGCACGCGTCCGATGCGATCGAGCGATCATGAATGCAGGGCGAGGGGAGTGAAGAGATATACGAAACCTCGTGAATGAAAAATCGAAAGGGCAAGAGCGAGAGTGCGGCTCGCCACTCTATGCTATTGCAATTTCTCTTGCGCTTCTGTTGGATATGTAGGTGAGACACAGCGTGGCAATATTGCGCCAGCGATGAGATTAAAGAGTCGACGAAACCCAACCCTCGTCCAGAACGCACCACTCGATTAGCTCTTGCGTGAGTTCTCGAGGGGGTGGAAACGCGTTAGCATAAACTCCCTTCCCTCTTCCCAGAAGGGGGTTTCAGCTCGACCGGCCAAAAAGCGAATCTCGATTCCCGGAAATTGGCCGCGACTTTATAAATACCCGCTACGTGCCGAGAATAGCGATATTCTTTGTGTCTTATCGGGTGTTCTTCAATTTCCATCCCGGGGTTATAAATTCTCAAAAATTTATGTTAATTACGAGGGGTGAACTGTAAATACAATGAGGGCAATTTCACTGGGTCAATATTGAATTTTTTGTTCGTGGGGACAGGTTGTGGCTATAGGTACTCCAGTCCAATTGAATTCTTTACTCTACAAGTATAAATCATGTGTACATTTTAGTCTCTACGAGAAAAGGAAAGGAGAGATAGTGTATTCGAAATGGTTCCAAATTGTGTTTTATGAAATGTTATTTAAGAATAACCATATATTAATGATAATTAATTCAAACACCGTTTAATACAAAACTGTACTACGCTCTATTCTCTCGTTCTAATCAGATTCTAATCTTTCAGAATAAGTGATAAAAAAAATATACGTGGTCACTAGTTTCTTCGGTACGATCAGTCGAAGTTTTACTTTTTCGTTCACGTTGCAGGGTCTGTGTCATCAGGCGGCAACTTTTGAACCGATGAGCGTAGGTCATTCCGAGAAAAAGATTTCAAAGAGAAACATTCAAGCTCGAATACGATTTCTCAGAATTCAGATTCGGCAATTTTTTACTAACATAAGTTACGGTCGTTTGAAAAACAAACCTATTTTTCACCGCTGACAAATGACTCGCTAATTGTTGTGCAGTATTTTTCGATATTAATAAAAATAGAAAGAGAGAGAGAGAGAGAGAGATTTTATCTTACGTGCGCCGTTTCAAGGATCGCATTTCATAATCTCACGTGCGTGTACACGACCTTTTCGTCGGTCTCTCCTCCCTCGCGGCACGACACTCGCCCCTCTGGTGATTAATGACGCAATGTCGCTTAATGTCGGACGCGATCGTTACGACATCTTTTCTTTGTGTCTCATCCGCTTCTTACGCTTCTTGAATTCAATTCTTTCTCCCATCGAGAATAGCTCGTGTTATAAACGACGCGATGATCCGTGCGTTATTCCCTTCTCCCGCAGGTACCGCCGGTGCCATTCTGGAATGAAACAACTGTCCCGCAATATTTTTTACTTTCACGATTGAGTTTTCTCGCTCTACATGTATATCGTACGAGAAGCGCGAGAAATTCTCACGACTTTCGACCGATGGGGAACATAAAAAAAAAAAAAATACAGAAGTACGGAAATAAACAAGGAACATACACTCGATAGGGAATTCCAGATAGGAAAAGTGACAATCGGGTTTAGTTCACGCGTTGGAGACAGACTCGGGAGTAGTACGACAAGTTCGCCGTCGGGAGGACTCGTCCGGGACAAGAGCGCATTCGATGTTTTCCTTCTGGCCCCGGGGGGTGAGAAAGGGGTGGGGATCGTTGTCGACGAAGTGAACAAGGGGGTGCGGCGAGGAGGTGTGTAGGCAACGCATAATCTAATTTGCTGGCACTCGGCTGCAGTATTACCGGTAGGCGCCAATGTACACCACCATCGTATCACCTCAACCCCTCCCTTTCTCGCCCCTGCCCTCTTATGTTGTTTGTACGACTCCCCCTACCCTTCTCACCCCATTCACTCTCTCTCCTTCGCTTCGTACTGTTCACCAACGGTGCAACGAACGCTAACGCATTAATACGCACCGTACACGCGTATAATATGGGCGTCCGAGCGAAGGAACCGCACATAACCCCC
>NCVS01001591.1:24136-76854 GCA_003055095.1 Goniozus legneri | reverse complement strand
CCGCTGTAGAGCCCCAGAAACATACATATATACATATACGTCTAACCCTTCGTAAAACACAACCCCCGTACGCTATTACATCTCTCGGTACGAGCCGACGGAATATAGGGACTCTTACACGATTCTCGCATTACAACACCCGACCTTTCTTTCCGCACACGTACTTTACACGTTCCTTCACGAAGTTAATCAGTGACATGGGGTAGAAATAATGTTCTCTTGGAAAATCGTTTGTTGGTCGTCTATTATACACCGTTGACGAACGGGGGGCGCAACCCACGATAGATGTATGATAGATGTATCATTTGTGGCCACTTTGAGATTTACATCGATATATCAAGTATTTGGTTCTTATGTTAATAAATATATAAATA
Organism: Goniozus legneri; assembly: GCA_003055095.1. Taxonomy (NCBI): domain Eukaryota; kingdom Metazoa; phylum Arthropoda; class Insecta; order Hymenoptera; family Bethylidae; genus Goniozus; species Goniozus legneri. Next base: position 76,480 of record NCVS01001591.1, on the reverse strand, counting down.
AATTTGAAATTCATTTTTTTTAACTTATAGTAACAAAAATTAATCGAAGTTCTATCGACTCTCATCAAATCTGAAATTCTATGTTCGTGAAATAAAACCCTCGATGAAATTTTTTTTGAACAGACAGGAAGAGAGAGAGTACGTTTTACAATACAAAGCACGAAGATATACGTATCGAGTTCTGGTACATTTGCTTTGAACTTTCACCGAGTCGAGTGCATACCAGTTTATAAAGCCAAAAGCAAGAGTGCGCGCATGTGTAGGTGTAAGCAAAGGCAAAACATGAAAATTGAATTTCACTACTGAAGTTCCGTAGAGCCGGTAGCTCGCGCTCACTTCCTGGGAGGGACGTTGACGTAACGTGGTGTGATAATGAATAAATTATCAAGATTCCCTCCGATGGCTTAACGGACCTGGACGACAAAAGTGCGCTAATTAAATTGGCAAACGGCGTATACGTGCCCGTGCATTGGCCATTCGCTAACAACGAGGGGGGTGAGAAGACAGTTCGGTCGCGTCAGTTGGGTCCGCGAATGGCTGATACGCGTGCGTTTTGTGTCTTTTTACCTATATATATATATACATATATATATATATGTAGATGCACACAATAGTAACAGAGATAGATACACGGGACATCGGAAAACGCTGCATTTGCATCGACTCTCTGTCGCGCTATCATAAAACACCGATAAAATAATTCCCCACGAGTGCTCGCGCGACGCGCACGCCGGATATGGTAATCGGATATCCAATTTGAATTCGATTGCCGTCACACGGGAAGGGATATACTATACAACTGACATTTGCGATCGTAAGAACTGCGAAATTAGTGCGTCACAGTCATGACCTCGTATAATGTGCAAATGGTTGTCAAAAACACCTGATGTTTTATGATTTACAGTAAAATCAGAACTGACGTGCGTAGTTGTAACTATTTCTCTCTCTTCCCTCCGCAACATTTTTTTTTAGTCGTTATCTCGAATGCAAAACACGCATGAAAAGCAAATCGACGTCCATAAAATTCGAATAATTTCGTGTCTCGTTGGAACGGCGTAATAAACCTCGCGTTTAAAAAGTTTTCAAAAAATCGTAACTCGTATTTTACGATTAATCGTTTTTATCGTAGGGAAAAACAACAATATTTTTTATCAAGTTTCCCTCGGCACCAGGGCGGAAACTCTCGCTACGGCTAATGACTTTGCATAGATGTACAAGCGCTGATAAATGAGGAACGTCTCTCGCTCGCGTATTACACGAGGGGACCGGCCGGCAGCTCATATATGACGAATGACATATTTTCAGGACTGGCAAAAATTTTGTCCCGTCCACTTGGCCGGAAATGAACCCTCGGCTATTTCTCCTAATAACATCCGAAAAGCCGCGCGATAACAACCGTAAAGCGAAACGACCGCGTCGACATTACCGATCATTTATTTTTACGGCCATCCCCCGAAATCGGAACCGACCGTTTATTTATTCCTCTCTCATTTTCGGCAGCGTGAGGAGAACAAAAAATATATAAGCCGGTAAAAATAATGTAGTTTGGCTTGCGTAACTCGACGAGACACCGATATAAGAGAACTTCTGCTCTTGACGTCGTCCAATTTCTCCATCGATTTCGCTTATTTCTTTCGTCTTCCCTCCCACTTTCTTCTATCCCTTCCTCTCTTGCAACATTCTAACAGATGGAATAAGTATATCAAATCTAAATCATTGGGGCTATCGACTCCACCCTCCTTCACCCTTCTGCATATGGGTTGGGCACGATTGTACCTTTTCTTACGTCGTAAGGGCAATTTTTATTTTTTATGCGCTATTATTACGTAATAATGTAACTTTTCTATGATTTGTTTAAAATTTTCCATTATCGTTTTTTTACGAATTTAGTATTTAAATTGTATTGGTAAACTGTATGCCTTAGAGTAGCTTCTATTTGAAAAATAATTTCCTAGTCTTGTTTTTCTTTTTTTGTGGGAATCATTCGATTTATTGAATAAACCCAGATATAATAAGAAAAAATAGCATATTGGTTGGGCCATGACGGCGCGTGTCGGGTGGTAGCGTAATAAAAAAAAATTGTTTCTCGGTATAGGCGTGCTCGTCGCGTCAATGGATATGGGCTTATCAAGCCCGTTTAGGCGTCGTTCTTTATCCCGAGGCGGTCCCTCGCGACTTACGCGTCTTCCTCCGTGCGACTGAAAAATAGGGGAAGATATAGTGGTATTCCGGTCCCTAACCCTTCGATGGCGTTCTTATGGCGAGTTTCGACTCCTCCGGCACGACGCGCTCCCTGGGGAGTGCTAGACCACCCTCGCCATATCCCGATGTATTGAATATAAAAGTACCTAAGTAGATATAGTTCCAGTATAACGTGTATCGCGACACACACTCGAGTACATAAAGGAACGTTACGTTTCGACTCCTGTCTCGTGGACCCTCGTCCTGTAAACGAATAATAACGTCCGTATTAGGCACCGAGCCCCGAGAGGTCTCGGACTAAGAAATATAGCTGTTTAGACAGCTCTCGCACATTGTAAATAATATTCTCCATACACTGATGGAAAAACCGATCTTGATTCAAGAGAAATACACTCATTAAAATAATTAAAAAAATTTCATACAATTATAATTTGATTGAAAATGATTGAATCGAATCGAGCGGGTGGTCATTTTGGGGAAAAAATTCAAGTTTTAAAATGATACAGTCATTTGAATACGAATATCGGTCGAAGATTATACTCGAAGTTATCTTAGAGATGCCCATATAGGAAAGTACTACGGGCCCAAGCTCGGTCCAGGCTTGGCCCAACTATGTAGAACTCTGGGCCAGGCTTGTAAGCCAGGCTTGGCCCAGGCTTGGGTTATCATAGGCATGGCCAAAGCTGGGTTAAGCGACCTGGCCCTCACATGGCCCCATATAGGTACGCCAAAGCTAGGCTTCCCAGTACTGGTCCAGGCCCGGCCCCTTTGTCAACCCTGGGGGACTCCTGCATGGATGATTCTCTTGGATCAAGATCCAAGATCTAAGATCCTCTTAAATCCAGATAGTTTTACTACTAGATAGTACGTATAGGTAGTAGTATGGATACCGAGATTTCGATGAAGAACACATATTCAAGAGAACATATCGTTCGAGAGGACGACGATTGAATCGCAGTGAATACATCGTCATCACGTCCGTCTCTATTCCGACCAAAAAGTGTTGAACAATCGAAACACATTGGGATATACACGAGCAACGGCTTTGTTGGTTATTATCGCTGATAAGTGGAATCCGTTGTTGCCCGAGCTTCATGGCAATTTGAAACATTAATTGCAGATTAAACAGGAGGGTCGTCCAGGCAGAGTCGCGGGGTATGGGTAATTATGCTGCGGTAATCTCCGGCTGACCACTCCGCCCGGTCCGCAGTACTCCCGGTATACCGATCCTAAACGCGACGTGGATATAGATTTCACCTGCGCCAGTGCGTATTCCGGGTGATCCGTATGGGCTGTGCACTCGCTGTAATAATCCAGTGACTGTGAACAACGATCTGTATATCCGCAAACACAGAGAGAAAGATGTACCATTGACAATCGCATCAGCTTTGATTGTTTCGCGGTTGCCATAAAGACTATTTTACGATCACCGCTGGACCCTCCGATTTGTTCATTAAATAAATCGAAATAAACGGAAATGGCTTTTTAATTGAAATAGCTTTTTTTAACGTCACTGCGCCGGAATGAAATGGTTACGTTCGCCGAGGGTTGTTACAATTTTTATTACCTTTCACCTTTGACTTCATCCGCTTAAAAGCTTTCGGTAGTCCCGACTTGGCGAAATCTCGACATCTCTTCCCGCGATGGACTTGTAAACTTGTTCAAAGGATGAAAAGCCACGGCATTCCGGAAGAGGAGATATTTCGGACAATTTGTAATTTGTTGATATTAACTGAGTTTAGAAGCGCTACATCGAACGTACGAAAAAGAAAAAAATTGGAGGGAGAAAAATGTTGCGAACGAAGTCTGAGCTGAAAGTAAGAGGTGTCGGGGAGCATAAGTGAGATTAATCGCGGTGAGTTTGCGTTCCTGATTTCATAAAGATGGTGAGGGTCTGGGCCGCGTAAAAGAGAAGAGAATGAGCGAGAGAGAGACAGAGAGAGGGACGAATCGCCCCCGGTAGAAGATAACATTTAGCCAACGGACGTCCGTCCTCTCAGAAATATTCTAATCCACCCTTTTCAGACCGCACACGCTGGTTACACTATACGGCTACACGAACGTTGGCAGCTGACGGTAGCACAAAAGTCTCGTCGCTCGTCTCTGTCTCGTCGGTTAGCCAACTCTTTTCCCTCTCGCTCCGCGCCATCTCGCGTACATAACACAATGGCCAGGATTTATTTTATAAACACGGAATATATCCATCTACCACCTTTCTCTCTCCCTCTCTCTGCTGCTCGCTGTCATGGCGGGCGGGCATTGTGTCGTTGAATCGTCGGGGGTGGCGGAGCGGTAAAAGAGCCCAGAGGAAAATGAGAAAAGCGAAGAAACGCCCAGCAGCATCCAATTGTAAAAATAAGATGTCTCTAAAGACGCGACAAGCTTGAAACTTATTCGGTACGCCGTACTGCTCGCCATTTCCCCATTCTCCTCTCGCTGCTCCGGAAAAATGAATATTCATATATTTTCATTATACGGAAAATATTTTCGCGGGCAGCAGTTAAATTTCTGGGTTAAAAAAATATGTTCGGGAATTCGATGCCATTCGAATGTATCGTTTTGGGTAACGAGATGGAGTGACACCGATCGGATGATAGGAAAATCGAAAGAGGTGGAAAGTAGCCGGTTGGAGAGGAAAAATGAGAGATAGGCGGGGGTAAAAACGGGACGTGCATATCCGTGACTCACGTACCATTTCACGGACCGCCTGCTTGTCTTTCATGAGCCGCTCGACAGCGATGGAACGACGTGAGCTTAGCATTCTGACCGTCGGTGCGCGAGTAATCCCATTTTCAGCGAGAACTCACCCACCACTGGCCCGGCCCACACCTCTCCACTTTCCCTCGCACGCGCGACCGACAACTCGCTCCTTACCCTCTCTTTCTTTCGCTTTTTTTTCTCCAACTCGTCGTCCACTCTCCCATTTACGGAGCGTGCCGTGCGAAAAGAAACTCGATGGACCGCCGTTCGATCGGAAAATGGTAATCGATTTCGACATCTTGATTTTCACTCCTTTCGACTATGCTATACCAACGAACTGTACTTTCGAGTCGAAAAATGAAGCCTGTTCAGAATGTAAAGAAAAACTGACATGAGATTTAAGAATTAAATAAGGTTAATCGATTGTAAATTTTGGCCTAGCTAAGTCCTACTAAAAAAATGAAATGTAAATACAAGCTAATTGAAACTTATTTGAAAATATAAAATTAAATATTTAATTAAACTAAGTGAATTATTATTTAAAATGAATAAATATTAATTGAAATAAAATTTAAATCTGCAATTCAAACAATTATTTCGTTTAACAAATTGAATATTTATTTGAACGTATGTATAAATAAATATTGAACATATTCAACAGATAGAATATTAGAGAGTATAGATGAAGAATTTAATTATTTAATAAATAGAACAAAATGTGACCCAGAAAAGTTAAAACAAGTAATTTTGTCGGCAGTTTCGCACATCAAAGAATCAAGGACCAAGTTTTATTTTTTGTCTCTGGCTATACGTATATTTACTATACGTATAATAAGCGCGAACATTTTCACACCCGGCGAACTCGATCAAATCGATATGGCGAATTACGCGGAATTAAATTTAATTGGTCGCGTTCGAGGTAGATCGCACAGCTCGCAATTAGCTAGCGAGGATATTTAGTCGAATTCGCAAATAAACGAGAAACGGGGGTAGTTCGAATCGACTAGAATGGCCATTTCTTTTTATCATATCGCGTTTCTCTTCCTCTCTCTTTCAGGAATATTCGCGCTATTTGACCAAGTTGGCGAGCGCGGCGAATTTCGAGTTGGCTTTTGTTGACAATGAGGAAGCTGATTAACGCCGCGTTCACGACGCCGGATATTTTCCTTTTCAACAATTCAAGAAGCTCTCACAAAGGGGTGAAGAACTCCTTTCAAAGCCGATATAAATATTTCAATCGAGCTTAAAGTCCGAGGATAAACAAGAAAATAATAATCGGTGTACGAAGAATGATTTTTTCATCATTCTCTATATCCTATCATAATGCTGTTATAAGGGGAAGGAGTGTTCGTATAAAGATGTAGATCTGAAAGCAGGGAAGAGGGTGAAGGAAGAGGAACGCAAAGGGGTGCGTCCCCTTGGATCGTTAATAATAATTAGGAATTAACGTAGACCGCTCGTGCTACGCAACGGGATTGAAATCAGCGTGATCGTAAAAACCTAACGAGAATTTATAACATCGCGGAAATATGTATTTCCATTTTTTCGTTCCTACCCCGAAAATAATAATCGCGGCGCACGAGGGTGTAGAAAAAAACGGTGTAAATCACCGAGTGAGACTCGTTAAAACTGAAAATTTCACAACGATACGTACATAAATCGTTGTGTAATGTCGAAGAGCATCGAACGAAACAAGAGAGTCAGCGATGAATTAAAATGACGAATTCGCCGCGAGAAACAATGAACATTCCTCGAGACGCTTCTCGAGTTTTCCGAGTGCATTGTATTTTTAAGTGTATTTTTTCCCTCCCTCCCCTCGACCCATTCCCCATTCTAACATTCAACTTGCGCGTTTCTCCTGACTAATTTGAAAAGTTTAAAATGCTCTTTGGAATTAAAAGAAATACCGAGAACGTAAAGTCGCGCGCGAGGTTCCCACCAACCGGCCCGAGGACCCAGCGAATCTTCTCTCTCTCTCTCTCTCTCTCTCTCTCTCTCTCTCTCTCTCTCTCTCTCTCTCTCTTGCATTTCTCGGATGTCCTATATCCATAATTATTCGCGACTGCAATTCGAGGATGCGACGCCGTATAAGATGAGAGAAGAAAGAAGAGGGAGAGAGAGAGAGGGGATCGAGAAACTTGTGCTCAACATGGATGCACCGGTTGCACTCAGTGAAAAGTTCTGCGCGCCATCACGTGACGACACGCCAAAACTTTTACGTACTTTAACGCCGAAATACTAGCAGCGGGCTCCGGCGATCGTCCCCGTCTCAAGCTCAGTCCGGAAAATTTCGCTCCTCGTTCGTCACGTGATTCCACCCCTCTTACTCTAAGCGTGATAGATGCTCGCCAGAGCCTTGATTGATCGATGCAAACAATTGGTCAATCGTGCGTTAATGTTCTCCCAGGTAGAAATCCGCCCGAGTATCCTTCAATTTATAAACTTTAGATTCCAATTCAATCGTTGTACCTACTCTTAATGATCCTGTTGTTCGTTTTCACATTTCTCTCCTTTAAGGAATGTAACTAATATTCCTAATAAACACTCAGATGTAAGAATGTTGAAATTTAGCAACATTGTGTTGTTCAATTTTTTACGTGAATGACGTGTCAAAGTTTATTAATAATTGTATTGAATTGTATATTTAATCGTACGACATTTGTTTGAAAATATGAAAATAAATATTTTTTTCTATGAAATGGAATATTATTTATAGAATGTAAAAATATAATTTAGAGAGATATCCGGTTGAATGGGCTCAATATTTATTTCGAGAAATTTTTTTCTCAATGTAACAATATTAATAATCATAATTTGTAACTTGACTTTAAAACTCAATTTCACTAGGAAGTACCTTAATATCGACAGCAATAAAATTAAATTAGAATTTCAATAATTGTTCCGCTCCGAAGCTTTCGTTATACACGATATTAAAAAAGTATATGTCTACAACGACGATGTGGAAGGCGAAACTCTATTGAAAATACCATGTTCGATCGAGTCGATAATTCAGATATTTTACGTTCATCTACGCGCAACATCGCGCACTCCCCATACACGGAAGCGCCATTTTCTAGCGCGCACGGTGCTCGTTCGTGCATCGCTTAATTGAATTATTAAGCCTAGTCGAGCGTGAAGGAAACATGCTTTCGGGTTAGCTAATTGCGGCGCCGTAAATAATAGAAACGATGTACGACGGCGGCGTGTATATATGCACGAGAAAAGAGAGAGAGAGAGAGAGAGAGAGAGAGGGCCATACCACGAGGTAGAGGGAGCGTTGAGTGCACGTTGAATAAACAAATATCACGAGACGCTTATTATTTATGACGGCGCCTTGTTGCGGTAAAGCGCGCTCTAGCTTGACGGACGGGTCGGTCACATCCGCCAGTGAGATATCAATGAGACGTCCGGCTCCAATAACGCGACGCTTCTAACCAAGTTTCAGCTCGAAAATGAAAATGGAAATTTTCCAATTTACAACGATTTTTTATCTCCGCTCGTAACAAAATCCCAAAGCGATATCGTTACGCTGATTTTTCGCTTCAACAATTCCCGTTAATTATTTTCGGCGAACATTTGTTGTTTATCGACTCGCTAAACATCCCTGTATGCGCAGTCAAAAATTCATACCACATGAATTCCTAACGCTCGTCGAAGGCGAAAAATGTTAATACTTCTAGAAAGTATGCTCGAAACTCGATATCCATCGGAAATTCACCGGCGAATTTAATTTCGTTAAACTCCAACTATTTTAAAGCCGTGTGAAATTTTTTCATATACTTTCTATCTTACTCGTTTTTTGAGATTGGAATTTTCCGCGATAAATAACATAATTAAAATAAGACGGGCTGTCGGAGAATAAATGCGGGACACTTGGAATAGATTTATCGCAATATTCGTAGCGATAGTTCTAAATTATGACGATCATAAAATCAGGAACCGCGAATATCGATTAAAATGTCACGCGTCATATAATTTTAAGGGGTGAATTATGAAGTTCGGTGAGGTAGACATATATTTTTGGAGTCTTGAGGGAATACCTAGAACTAAAAAGCAGAAATTCGCTTCCAAAGGCCAGGATTTGGTATTTCGGGTCTGAAAGCGTACGCGAATAATGCCAAAACTTCGATTAGGGGACGTGAAATATATTTAATCTTGAATTTTTTTTTCAAACAGCGAGTCGAATTCGCCAAGAACTTTCACCGCCAACGTTCTCGAACAATAGACCCTGTGTTCTCATTGAGAGAAACAAAAATACGAGCATCTCGAAAGCATATAGCTTGCACCGACCCAGAGACATTCGTCGAGCGTCAAAGGAATTTATGGGTTACAACTTACTCTCGCGATCTCTCCTGTCAGTGCTCGCCCCAGGTAGTAAGGTCAAATGTCAAGGACTGAAATATCATGTCGGAGAAAAAAAGCCGCGATGACGATTTGATTGTTTCACTCGTGTGGGATTCGCGCGATCCCATAAATTTTTCTTGCTGCTCGAGAGAAAATTTATTACAGTAAGAATAAAAAGAAAAGAAGAAACGTCATTTGTCACGCTCGAGGCGAGAATACGAGCATTGGTAACAATTGACTGCGAAATTGGCAGTCGTATTTTTGGCCAATGACGCGCATCGTCGAAGACGCCATTGTAATTCGATTTAACTACTCGAGTCACGCACTCCCGCGAGATATATACGCATACAGAGACCGCGATCGGCGAATCGACAATGCGCGAGAGGCATCGGGCCTCTGTAAGTCAACGTACGACCCCGAAGATTAAATCTGACTTGTTGGGCTCGTTGCAGCTGGCACTTTAGCAATCGCGGATCGCGATCGACGCGACACGTACCTCGTTGACCCTTTTGTCACCCGCTGACAGTGACGTACACTTGACACGTGTTGCCACTCCTGAACCGTCGCTTGCAGCCCGCGAATCCGGAATTTTTTCCTCAAAAGATATCGATTTGATCCCATTCCACGACACATCCGTTGAAATCTGGCTTATTCGATAAGAGCAGAAATAAGCGCAATTTCTCTTGAATCGGGTCAAACTTTATTCCGGATGGAAGTATTATTCTCTTCAAAAAAATTAAAGTGACGGTTGTTATTTTTCGTGAATCTACCTCTTTAGAATGATCACCTGCTTAATTCGATTGAATTAATTTCAGCTAAAATAAAAATGTATAAAAACAACGTTGTACTCAACAACAAAAATAACTTGGTAAGCTCATGAATATCTATGAATTTATCAAAATTATTAAAATTTTGTTTGAAATCACTATTCTATTCTTTTAGTGTGAAAATGACTAGTATCCCCTTATTTTGAGTAGTATAGATTACGAAGTAATCAGACGAAAAATCAGAATTTCTCGACTTAGTGTACTTCGATCGTCATCATTCGACTATTTAATGACAAAGAGTCGACATGACAAAAGAGGAAAAGCATCGTTCAGTCGAGTGGGTAAGAGTTGTCAAAATAAATCGTCGGCAAATCACGCGATTGTAACAGCTCCAAGTGGTTGAGATAGAAAGAGTGAAAGAGAGAGAGAGAGAGAGAGAGAGAGAGAGAGAGAGAGAGAGAGACAGACGTTGGATAAATAAACCTGCGATTGCGGGAAGACCCCGTCGTTTTTTAGCCATGATGAGCCAACCGGTATGAAGAGAGAGAGAGAGAGAGAGAGAGAGAGAGAGAGAAAAGGAACGAGAGGAGGCAGCAGAGATGTGGAAGAGAAGAGTCTCGTCATCGCGTCTCTTCACAAGTATATATCCCGTCCGTGAAAGTCATGTCTGCGCGAGAGGTTGCACAAACGATAATATTAGCCCGTCACAGTTCGAAGAAATCTTCATCGATTCGGCTTTCACCGGAATGGAATCACGATATTGGGGTTATTATTCGTACGGGCGAATTAAATCAGGTCTAATATCCGACAAACACTGGGTTTAATAATAACAATGTACTGTAATGCACAGAGTGCTCGGGTACGCGTCACGGTAAATAAAACCGGCTTCCGCATGAAATATTTTCGACACGAAATCGAGAGCTCCGCTGGCTGTTTAGAAAAATCGTTCGAGTGGTTCGCGTACGGATAGACCACCAGCTGAATGCTGGTTTTATATTTGTATTTCGACTGTGTGCATAACCCACGAGAAGCGAGCGCGAGAGAGAGAGAGAGAGAGAGAGAGAGAATCGTTTTTCGCGGTGCATTGAAAAATAAATCTCGGTAAAAGTCTCCCCTTCTTGTCGATATCAGAGGGTGGAATGGACGGGAGAGGGGGTTGGCTGGGGTATTATGGAATATCTTTTCACGCGGAGTGAGGCAGACGCGAAGCGAAAAAGGAATGAGCGTAATATCCCAGATGGGCTCTGCGTTTCGGATGCTTAGGTAAACCCAGCACGTATATGCGTGGCTTTCCAGAGCTTCTCTGTATATTGCTCGCATTATGCATTACCGTATGGGCCGGGTTGTCTCTCTCTCTCTCTCTCCTCTCTTCTTCATGTTCCTTCTACCCTTGCGCAACAACAACCGTAACAACCGTATCCATTCGTGCCCCTCCCTTCAGATTTAATTTACATTGGCGAGGCAGGTGCGCGGATATCAAAATCCTCGAAATAGAGGGAGAGAGAGAGAGCTCAACTAATTGATAATTCAGTACGGCCGAGTATTACCGGGAAAGCAACGCAGTTAAGTCTTCTATCGCGTGTCGCGTAATAAAACGGATTATGGGCATATTGTCCTCCGAAGACCATTATGACGTGTAACATTGTGTGAAATTGCACACAGGATAAACCACGTCCGACACGGAATGAGAGTCAAATGAGACCTACGAGGGTCTCAATTTATCGTTTTAGAGAAAGAATTTCTAAAATGTCGAAACACAGAAAAAGAATTTGTTGAAACTATACTTCATATTTATTTGAAATATTTGAAATTATTTGAATTTCATGAATTATTATTGAAATGTTAGTTAAAATGAAATTAGTATCTACAATTCAAACAATTCGTCTAGCAAATTTATTTTAACGTATATAAATATTGAGTACATTCCACAAAATTACAAAATGTACAAAAAATTTGGCGACTAATACTTCAAAGTGGTTTACAATCTTGATCCTCAATTTTGACTAAACCTTTTATCGGCGTATTTCAATTCGGCGTCTGAAACTTATTTATAACAAAAACCGCGGGAGTCGACTTGGCGAGTAGGTAGAGGAGAAATGGCAAAGTAAGCACTGTATGATCCAGGGAGCGTCTAGCGGCCGCTCGCGGCAGCTGGGGTCATTTGTCGGCTACGACACCCACGGGAAATCACATGATCGAGACTCACTTTCAGTGTGATTGCCACTTTTCGCGGTCCCAATCGATCCCGCCTAGCCTGCCCGCGATGTTTCATTTAACGCGAAACGCGGAAATCGCCCTATGGGAACTTCTGCTGGAAAACACCGTACATCGTCTAATTTTCAACGTTCCGTTAATATTAACAGTTTCACGTTTCGGTGAGCTCGCCCTAGCAGCCAAGGTGGAACTCGGTTTCATCCAATCGGCTTCGGAATCGAACCCATTCTCGCTCCGATATGCATGGAGCGCCATACTTTTTCGACCCATTTAACAACTAGGTAATCCCTTTTCTCCGAAGACGGGCCCAGCGAATCGAACGGTGATTGCCGGCGCGTTACACTGTCGAACGATAAACGGGAATAACCCACTCGAGACTTTCCACGCGGCTCGATTCGAAAATTTGCACTCTCGACCTCATCCGGAAAATACGCGAGCGCACTGACTGAGTAGGAGCTAACTAAGTGGCATTTTCTCTTAGTTGGATTATAATAATAATAGCGGTGTTAATGCAAGTAATATTTTGCAACAAAAATTCTGGAGAATCCGAAACCCTCGTTTCAATAATTTTGACAAAGATTCTTGAATAAAAATATTCGCAAAGTTAATTATTACAGATTGTTGTTTTAATCTTATCTCTCAATAAAACATACTAGATTTTTGTTAAAATCTCACAATTCATGTATCTGAAGTTTGCATCGTTGGAGTCCAACGAAAATTCGACAAAATCTTTTTTTGTCATTTTTGACCAAGTTGGTCATTTTTGACCAAGTTTGTCAGTTTTGTCCAACTTGGTCATATTTGACCAAGTTTGTCAGTTTTGTCCAACTTGGTCATTTTTGACCAACTTTTTTGAATTTTCGTTGGACTCCAACGACGCAAACTTCCGATACATAAAAATTCGGGATGTGTTAAAACAACAATATACAACGACATGTTGGGTTGATGAACTTACTTAATAGGCTCGTAAATGTTGATGACTCTGTAAAAGTTATTAAAATGTTTGAAATCGCTATTCTTTTCTCTCGGCGAAGAGAAAAATGAGGTGCAACGTTGGCGCCTCTCCTCAATGAGACTAGACGCTGTATAATCGCTCGAGGTGTACGTGACGAACGAGATGTCCCCGTTTTACGGAATTCAATAGATTCAGCTGGCGTGTACAGTGTGCGATACAACTCGTCCCAACTAAACGAAAAGTCTTCTATTTCGCGATTGAAGGTTTTATACACACACCGCGAATGCGATTGGGCTCTCGAAAATTCGTTCGCAGTTCGTTTCACGAGCTCATGCGCTCACGCGTAATCCGCATTGCACGATCCATTCCGTCAGGCTGTACGTGCATATAAATACACATCGACACGTGTAAACGTAATAGGCTTTCACGCTACGATTGCATCTTGAGCCTGACCGACCTTATTTTCGCCCGATCGCTAATATTTCGTAGATACGCGTTTTCAGGCTCTAGTATAAATTTGTCGAGAGTTCTAACGCGATTATAAACTTCCACGAGCGGAATTTCGTCAATGAAATAACGAACAATGCCGAACGGAAACCACGACTAGAATGTACATATGTATACATCACCGGATATCGAGGATTTTATATTGGAGCCAATATAGAAAGCAATATTCGGCCGTTTCCTTCCTCAATTATTAACACTCGAAGCAGAGAAAAACTGCAGCAGATTCTTAATTTCTATTGACACAAGCACCAGAATAAAACCCTCGAATATACCGTGTTTGACCTACCCTCTGGAACAGGGCAAACTGCCAGGGAATCGTTACAAGGGTGAAACCTATACATGGACATGTATATGTGTATATTACTTACACAGTAATATAGCGAGGGAGTGACTCGAATTTGACTTTGGCAGCTCGCGGTCTTCTGGATTAAGTCAGACCTTGGGATTTCGTTGTCAAAACTCGTCATACAGGACGAAACGTGGCGGGCATTATGGGATGGATTACGCAGACGACTATCGGTGCTCCCCATCGGCTTCGCTTCAACCACTGCTGTATGTATATTCGTTGAGTCGCAAGAATAAGACTTTGCGACCTAGCGAAATGAGAAGGATACCCACTGAGCTGAAGTAGTGATTCACAACAGTAGGGGTTGTCGATACATTCATCAATATATTCTAAAAATAACGTTGAATTTACTTAACAACTACTTGAAATAAATTTTTTTCCGATTAAATGAATACATAGAATAAAAGAATATTGTTTAAAATAAGATTGGGATCTTCAAGTGAAACAAATATTTTAATCAATAATTTGAATAATTGAATGTATACAAATAAATATTAGGTAAATTCAACACATTTTTATTTTTAGTGTAGATGTCGTTCAGTCTATCGCAATGTTACTGAATTTCTGTCATTTCGTTTGAAAATAAAATGTTCAACTTATTCACGACTCGATATAAGTGTAGTTGATTATCACCACGATAGGGAGTAGAGAACTCTGAATTTTATTGTACGCAGAGGGCGCCAGGAGACATAGAATCGAAGTGGTCAAACCGAATTCCCAACATTCAGCGCGGGAAATCAATTTTTTGAATGCATATTAAAGTCGGTCGACTTGTTCGCTGACAAGAAAAAAGGTCCCGCGTTCGAAAGAGAATATCCCATTTTCCTTCACTTTCATTTTTCAATCCAACGTCTTACGTGTACGATCCGCGATTTGGGTCACCCTTTATCTTTTCGCTCGACTGTTCGTTTCCCGTTTGGAAGCTGGTAAGCGTGTGTTGCCAGACGAGAATCGCTCCTTTTTTCGTTACCACGCTCAAGCTTATACGACGGATATTTCAATTTTACAAAATCTCGATATGAGGTTTTCGTCCCATCCTACCAACGAGTTTCTTTCAACAGTGGGATTTTCGATAAATACAAGGTAAACTTCTAGATAATAAAAAAAAAACATCAGATATTTCATTCTAGACTGTGATAGAGTCATTTTTTATTTTGTTGGCTATTTTGCAAACCTTAATCACGTTACACGTAGATACAACATCCCCGTTCGAACCCTTGCATGGCTTCATAAGCATTTCAATTTTTTTCGCTCCGCCCATTTGCCAAAACTAATTATTGTTTCTCGCGGTAACCGGGGGATGATAATTTATATCGCGTATTCATGCCTCAACCCCCTTTCGATCTCTATTGAAATGCGACACGCACGTGCACCAAAAAAATAATTCCTTTCTGTTTTTTATGACGTATCGCAACGTCGTGTAAAAATCAATGGCCTGTGAACGGAATATTACACGCAGTTTGCACGTGACACGTATAATATTGCTGTATTTTAATTATAGCATTGATACGTTTTTCATGATTAATGGTAGTTTACATACGAAAACGCCCATGTGAGATATTTCACGCGATTTATTTCCAGTAATGAATAAAGCGATGACGTATCGCGAAGTGATAAATCAGGGGGTAGATATTGCAAACTACATCGGACCTTTTTTTTATATTCCTCTTTTGAACACTTCTTTCGTGAATTGTCGTAATTGAAGCGTGGGAGAATGAAAAATCGATCGAGTAATACGCTGCCGATTAAAATTCAGATGGTATAGGCGTCTTATTTTGAATTTCAGTTTTTGCGGCAGATCGAGATTTTCACGGTGTTTTGTAATCGAATCACTTGATTAGCACCCTTGTAGTCGTCCCCATCTCTCGAAAGTTAACTGGCAGACAGCCATAAATTAGATTGTCTTATTCGACGTTATTATATTAAAACCCTCGGTGAATAGTTGTGATTTCGACTTGCAATTATCAACGGCACTCCTGCTGTAGCATTTTGTTATTCGCGACCATTGCTGTTATTACATTTGAAACCATTTCGTTTCGAGTGATACGTTGAATTAACTCTTTAATCAAAACAGCGTTAGAAACTCGTTAAACGATATTTATTTCAGTAATTTATGCTCCGAAAACAATTATTAGTGTCGCAAAATACTAGCAATTGAGCCTTTCGAAATAAAACAACCCCCGTTAAATTGGAAATGCACTCAGTTTGATGCAAATTGTCTATTGTACCCAAAGATTACGCTTGCAAATATAACGGAAACTGCAAAATCCCGGGCGTCGAATAATTTACGGGGCAGTATAGTAAATGTTGAATGGATATAATTAAAATCGCGAAAGAATATCTTTCGAGAGTTGAACATTTGAAATTCTATAAATATTGCAATCGAGTGGAAGATAATTACGAGAGAGCAATTTGAAATGGTTATTTCTCCAATGTATAGAATGTATTACAACTAGCTAGTATAGAGAAGATTAAAAAAAAACAAATGATATGTGTATGAAAACTGATTAACGGACACAACGAAAAATGAAGATGTATGCGGAAAAATGTACTGGCGAATAAACTACGCATACATAATATATGATACGGTAGTCGAAGGGTTGCGAGAAATTGGCTCCAGTCATATCGACGATACCACTTTACTCGTATATACCATAGTACGCCGCTATGAACACCTGATCCCACTGACGCAGCCCCCCGCGGCTCTTCATCTCGCTCAACCAGTCAGACAGCGTTTCACCTGCTTGTAAAGAAATTGCCCGCTAGCGCGCTACACCGAATACGCTAATTTTTCCTTCCACCTGCCGCTCTCCGTTACGGTAGATTTTATCGATTTCAATCGTTTAAATATTCAATCGTTATTCTTATTAAATTTTCGGAAGATTCTTTCCTTTTCTTCTCTTTTATATTGACGCAATCTCACAGTATAATCTTTTTTTTATGCAACGAAAAATGGACTTGTCAATTTTTCTCGTAAATATGCAATGATAATAAAAATTTGTTAAAGCTACTTAATATTTATTTGAAAATATGAAAATAATTTTTTTTAATGCTTTGAATATTTATCTGAACGTATGTAAATAAATATTAAGCGCATCCAACGAATTTTTATTTTCAGCGTGAGAAACTATGAAAAAAAAAAAGTGATAACGTAAATAAATGCAACGAACTCGTGTTGAACTGCGAAGAGTAGCGAAAGAATGGTAAGTCAGGAATAGCGCTCGAGCTCAAAGGCAAAGCCTCTTACCTGCGATTATGCAGCGGTTGGCCGGCAAAAACGAAAATGACTGGTTTCTCGCAGCGAAGAGAGAAGGACACGGGGCATTTAATCCGAAACGAAGGTCACCAACTTTGACGGTGTTCTTGAGCTAAAAAGGAGAAAAAAATATTTAGACATATTCTATTTAGCAGAATTATTGTTGAGAAAATAAATTTCATTCGATTTTCAGAAACTGTTTTACGTCCATAAAAGAGCAGAAAAATTTCATCGACTAGAACTCTGTGCAAGGAAGAATAAAGAGAAGAATGCGCAAAAGGCCTGGGGCTGTTATAGTCGCGTGGGGGTACACCTCAAGACGAGTCCTAAACAATGGCTCGTAAGTGGCAGGGTGGTTGGACGGAAACAAAAAACGATATAAAAATATTTTAATCCCCCATCTCGTGGCCCCCTTCCGCTCCCTTGTCACGTCGCTGTACACTGACCTGAACACTCTATTCGTCTTTTATAATCCCCTTTTTCCACCCTTGCTCGTACTTTTATTTCTCTCCCTCTCTGTCCATCTCTCTCTCTCTCTCTTCCATTTTTTTTATTCTTTCGCTTTTACTTCATTCTGCGAGCCGCGTGCAGTTTTCGAGATCGTCGTTCTGAATCGCAAAGCAAAAAGGTACCCGAGCCATAATGCAACCGACTCACTCTGGTACATAAACGTCAAGCAGAACAGAGCAACCGCTACCGGTTTCCACCGACCACGCACACAATTTCGCAATTTTTTTCAAAAAAATTCATAAAAATCATTACCCATTCAACACGTAATTACAATGTTGGAAATCATAAACTGATACCAGCTTTTGAAAATCACCACGAAAATTCAAATGAGCTTAAATCACATTAATGCAGCTTGATAAAATCATTATTCAGAATTATTACGTTCGCTCTTATCATTCGAGTTCTAAATTATTAAACCCCCTTTTACGTCCGTTCAATAATTTACAGGGGATATGCTATTTTTTCCAGAAGGGTAGACAGAAGAAAAGTAGGAACGAAAAAAATTAATTCTCAATACGCTAAACTCGCTATCCTCTTATAATCATTTGAGTTACTTAACAACTTAACAACGATATAGACTCGTACGAGGGAAGAAATGTAGTAAACGGCGTATAGGCCGAGCTTATTTTTGTACATTAGAGAGAAAATCCGGGATTGGAAGAGGAAGGGGATGGCGAGGCGGAAGACGCGCCAGGGGTCCCGCGACTGTCGGTGATGGCGTTCTCATCCGGCGGAAAATCCCTCGGCTCGTAACCGTACAGAGGCCTGAAGAGCGAGAGAGAGGGGGGGAGAGAGAGAGAGCTGGCAGTAGTAACGATAAGCTCGACGGGAGATGCCGCCTGCGGTATCCATAAACAGCGCTTACGGGCGGCTGCAGTAGCGACACAGCGTAATGTTCCGACCCCTTGCGTTGCAAGAGGGTGGTGGCTACCCCCCTCTAACCACCCCCCTCCTCCGTCCTCCTCGTGGCCCAGACGGGGTAGATGTTATTCTCGTAACGACTGCCAGTCCCGTAAGAAAAAGGTGAAATGTGTTACGTAGGCAGGGTCGGTGCAAAGGTGCGAAAATCGAGATGCAACCACCCCTTCGAACCCTCCAACCCTCTATCGGCACAGCCCGACGGATCGCACCAGACCTATAACGGCTCTGTCACCCCCATCCTCAGGGGAATACCCTTCGAAATATTACCTACTAAAGTCCAGACGCGGCTTCGTCGCCTTCCCCGTTCTCGTGACGCCTGTCTACGCGACGCTATTCTTTCTCTTCTTTTACCTTTTTCGTTTTCCCCCTTTTTTCGCTCTAGCTTCTTGTATTTCCTACTCCACGTCTCGTACGATACTTCAACTGCAAAACCGTCGGAATACCCTCACTCGAGTTACGTCAACTAAATTGGGTAATGGTTACTTGTTGCTGTTCTATGTGATGAATTTGATGCACTGAGGAAGAAATTTTGTTTAACCAATTAAATGGGCATTCCTATACTGCAAAAACGATATTTTGGGAAATGAAAAGGAAAATTTTTTTTTTTTTGAGTGAAAAATTGGTTGATTTAACAAAATTACGAACTGAACTGAAAATTCAATGTTCAATGTTCTTAGAATATAAATCTTGTTGATTCAACAAAATCTCAGTACAAAATGCAAATTGATGATATTTCTCGGCAAACGAATAATAGATTCAATCGGCTAATATTTCTTTCTTATTCGAGTAATAATTAAACTTGCGTGTATTTTGTATTATCAGCAACGCCAAACTACCGAATAAGACATTTCGTAACAAGCGGGATGTGTCTATCGCCTCGAGAAGTAGTTTATAACTCCGGTGAGCACGGCGCACAGCGAATAGGGTATTACATAATGCGAATTAGGTAACGGTATTCAATGAGCCCGCTGTTTTCCCAAAACTGCATCCGACTATACACAGTACGAATATTACTCATGTCGCGTAAACACTGTTCCAAGTAGATAACAATGATAATTTCGCGACCATTTTATTCGGGTCGTCGTACGCGATATTTTCCACGGGTGTTTCGTTTTTATCGTTGGCTCGAAAATATCTTTTTTTAACGTTAACATTCGTGGTAAAATGTTACGAGAGAGGATTGTTCGGGTATCATTCTCGAATTGATTCCTCATGAGCAGCGAGTAACTCGCTCGAATTACTTGCTATCGTACCCAATAGCAGTATGCGCAGTATCCAATAATCATGATACCGACTATTACCCAACATTAAGATCGCTGTAACGATCGAAGCCACCTCTCCTCCGAATTCGACCATCCTTTGAAATCTTATACATATTTCAATTTTCACAAGAAATGATTTCCTGTGTTGCCAAGATATGATTACGTTTATATCCCGGGTCTAAAAATTAGACATGTTTAAAACCTAGAGGAAGGGCAAAATAAAGAATTTGATCATAAATTTTAACCTCATTAACTAACGTGAAAACTGACCTATATTCAGATCGGTATCTGAATAGAGTTCTTATACTTTACTCTTCTTTCGTGAAATACGTAGCTCGTCAATTTGATAAATTAATAATGTAACATTAACCCTAACATTCTAACTTTCTAAACCAATTTTTCAATAAATAAAATAAAATCAATTAAATTTTCGACTTGAGATATCACGGTAACTCTTTTATCGGCAAAAATCTGACCTACATCTTGTCGAATTTTTCGGAGGGGGATGATGTATCAATTTTTACGAAACAAACTTTCGTAGCGTGGAATTATTCATCCACCATTTCTGACCTGTATTATAATGTATGTGTACGACACTTCAGGGACGCGGCGTATATAGCGAGATGAGAACGATTCGCCAAGTGGAGGGATAATAGGCGAGGTTGAGGCGCCGGTGCATCTCGACCATGCCATAGGTGACACACGTACGTATACTGCAGCCCACTTTACCGCGAGCGCGCGTGGGGCTATATTTAATGCGGAAACAGATGTGGGCCGGGTTTCCGACTAGCGGGAATTCAGGTACCGAAATAGATCCGCCATTTACCGAAATCACGCTAAAACAATTAGATCCTCGTGAATCGCGTATCGACCCTTGAGTAATTAAACAGATACCGGCTATACCCACTACATAAAAAAATAACACGATGAAATACATACACGTCATACATACATTATAAGTTTATACGGAAATATAATAAAAAATCGATCCGAATATATGGAAACAAATATTTGTTCGAGCTGCGTAATGAGAAAGGAATTGCGGACGTATCGAGAATCGAATAACCGCGAATAAATACTCGACATTTTTCAATTTCATAATCTTTTATTAGGTATCTTCGTATCTCGTGTATCGCGGATCGGGTTACCTTGTTCGAAGGTCTCATTAATGACGTTCAAACGCCATATCAACGTATTTTTCGAGCGCATATGTGCGGCGCGCAACACGGAATCCGATCATTTTACGCATTTCTAGAATACACACGCGGCCTCTGCTCGCGATGTGCCTGGAATGCTCGCTCAGCTTATGGCCCCGGTTCGCAAAATCACGATCGGCGAACCGTTCACGAATAATGCCGCTCGCGTTGCAAAGACTAAGATTAATGTGCGTGCTACACCAGAACGGTAACCTAAAACACCGGATGCGCTTGACTTAAAGGCGAACTTTAAAAGAACGCGTTTTAATTATCAATTCTTGTTTATTAATCCTTCGCGAGCACTCCCTCGAGACCTGTCAGGTTCAACGCGCGAGGAGGCGAGGGGGTTGCGGATTTATATCTCGTGTTTTTGAGAGTGTGCCTCGTTCGATATAATTATGCTACGAGATTTCGAAACCCGGCCGTAATTACACGTGAAATCTGACAGATACATTCGGGGGATCGTCGAATCGCGAGTATTTGTTCCGAGCGAACGAGTACGAAATTAATTGGAGTGTTGAGTTTAGGCAGAAGCAAGGAGTAGCCGGTGTTAACGATGATAGCGAGATGCGCCAAAATCGGAGAAGGGAGTAGGGACTGCGAACGCGACGTCAGGAATTTCGCCACGGGGTCACGTACGAGGTGGCACGTGACCGTCGTAATTGGCGTGTTTGACCGAAATATGTGGGGCAAAGCCGTGAAACGGCTGCGGGGTGGCAACGAAGGTAGAGAGACAGAGAGCCTTGCGGCTGGCATTGGTACAGCCAGCCGAGCGTGCTCTACGAAACCTCCTCTGTTCAGATTATACAGCACGAGAGAGGTGGGCCGGTATTCTACGCGAAAACTACGCATCGATCCAATCGGAACCCCTCCCCTTCCATATTCATTCCTCATTTGTTAATAACCTCTGTAACGAAACGCTATTGTTACCTCGATATTCCATCCCATTCGAACAATGAGCGGAAAATGGATTTTCCAATTTTAGTTCGGTCGTAATTAAGATGAAAAGTTGAATTTTTAATGTTATTATCCACGGAAAAATCCGGATATATCTATTTTTCGAAGACGATCTGACTAATTTTTGTGTACTTGGAAAACAAATTTCATGTAGCGCATAATCAATCTAGTATGATATGTATATCTTTCTCTTAATTTAATTCCAATACTAAAGATGACAAAATTAAAGAGAACATTCGTCATTTCCAAAATACAATATCTCGATTAAAAATCTTCGAATCAAATCAAACAACTGATCACTTTAAAACGATAAATGCTACCTTTATTTTCTCGAGGTATGTAAGTTTAAATTAATAATTTAAATGATTAAACTTCATTTTCCCGAAATGAAAATTTCGAACAACCTTAAATAGCGTGGTTGAAAAATATGATATTCGTTACGTATCAACTTCTGAGTAGGAAACTGATTGTGAGATCTTAAAATTGGAAATCTTACATCTTCGCGGTGGCTGGTTTTATCGGATGCTGCAAATGGACCTGAATTGGCTGCGATTAATTAATGCCGCTACGGGTCCCGTGAGCTGCAAGCAGAGACGAATAGCTCCATCTCGCAGCTCCAGTATACCTATTCGCGAATATTCGGGAAGGCCGCGCTCGCGCACATCGGAGTGATTTACCTTTCAAGGTGTCGTACATTCGCGTGGCCTTGCACCGGCAAAGTTAATATCGATAAAAGGAGACCTGTATTTGACTTTGCGCGAGAATTCAGAGAAACTCGTTATTCGACCAAGATTCCCCAGATATATGCGAAAGTTCAGCCGTTAATATTTTAATGGCATTACGCTGTAAAATTACGCCGCTGATATCAATTATGCGATGAATGTGTAATGCCATTGGACTGTAAATTATTTCTGAAAATATGGTTCGCTCAATGTTATATTCAAATTATTAGATAATCTATCTTTGGCGCCTCAACGAATTCATCGAATTTTTGGAAAACATTGTCAGCGCATGAGCACGTCAAACGGAAAATGAAATGGAACTAGACGCGATTAATTCGAACAAGCTTTTCGGTCCCTTGCGAATAGATATGGATCGATGGGCTCATCCATTCATTTATGAATATTGACAGAAGGACGAGATACGCTGATCTGTACATGTCAAATGCACTCTCACTGCTACCACATTATCGATGTCTAGGTAAAATGAGAAAGTCACCTCTGCCGGACGATTCCGTTGCGAACGGAATTACCCGCGAAAAGGAAATTTTCACAATAGAACAACCGAGCGTTAATGTACTGAATTATCATTTTCCAATAATTTTCGTTGTACCGATGCGATTACCCGTTTGTTCGGCTTGGTTTTTAACTCTTCAAAAAGGATTTCGTATGTTATCGAATTTAGTATCCGTTCCGAACAGAATACGGATACGTTACAATCGCAGCATGAAACGCTGTGTCAAAGTACAGTCTGATATTGCACCGGCTATTTGAAAGTTCGATGTACCTAATTACTTCGGCAAGCCGAGTGAATTGCGGTTGTAACAACTTTGATCTCACAGTTTTACGTGTGTGAAGTTAACGTACGCTGATACATTGATAACATGTGAAACTCAATTAACGGATACTGTAATAACAAAGTTTTGAAAATGTAATTCTGTTTACAGATGGAGCGAATGTCGTACAAAGAGATATAAAGTATTTTTCGTCCCGATTGTTCGTTCTAATTGAAATTTTGTATAAGTAGAGTAATCTAGTTTCGATATTCCACCGGTCATCGCTCGTGGAAAATTTATCAGAAGAT
This sequence comes from Goniozus legneri, assembly GCA_003055095.1. Lineage (NCBI taxonomy): Eukaryota > Metazoa > Arthropoda > Insecta > Hymenoptera > Bethylidae > Goniozus > Goniozus legneri. Next base: position 52,540 of record NCVS01001591.1, on the reverse strand, counting down.
TAAATTCTCTTAAACGATAGCTAATTAGCGAGAAGCGAGTCGGGCCAATTTATCATACCCATTCGACGAACACAGCGTAATATCGATATTAAGGAAAACCTCGAATGCTCATGCACCGAGTGTAGACGCGCAAGAAATTGATAAAAATTCAAGTCGTACTCGAGCGCTGAATCGCACTCGAGCCAAAAATATCTCGCGCTAATGGTTATTGATTCGTGACATCGCGATATTCACGCACAAGTACACTCCCGACTTTATTTCGCGATCGAAAATCGCTTCTCGGAACTAGTCGAGAGTATCGAAACAATAAACGAGATTAAAACGTCCAAGTTTGCGTGGGGTCAATGAGCGGGTCGGGCATTTTCAACGCTGGAAATTCAACGTTGGAAATCAACGAGAGTGGTAGGAAGAGTCTCGTACGGCTTCGCGGGCTCCTCATGCCGATGCTTTCTGAAGTTTTTGCCTGCCGATTGATTCCGGCATATCGGTCTCGATATATCTCGCGCATATTCCAATGTACCTCTAACGCGATATCCCGCCTCCGGGCGTGACTGGCACTTTGTTTTCATTTTGCACCCGTCAAATGTAAACATGCCGGTGGGATGTTGCGCGGGGGCGCGAGCATGTGTGTGTTTTTTTTTCGCTCTTGTTCGAAACGTATCAGCCGTGTCGGAGTCGAAGGATCGATCGATAGGGTGTTTGCTCGAGATAAGAGTGTCGCGTGTGTGTTTGCCTTATTTTCCACGGAAGAATGTGGGTCGGTGGATGACTTTACGCATCGAGCGTCGACCGTCACGGAATTTTCGTTCCTATATCGAAATTGTATTCCTGTTTTCTCATAATAGAAAGGTCTAGGCTGGACCATTTGTGAACACATAATATTGAGTAAGAAATAATCAATTGATCAAATCTTGGATGTATTGCTACATGTATAAACGTTTAGAACTTTCTTCATTGTACATAAAAAGTTAAATCGTTCTGCGTATTATCAATATTTATTAACACCATACTCTTAACGAGTACGCGATGAAATATCCTCAATAATATGAACATATTTAGAAATCACAGAAATAAACTAAAATATGCTATAGTAAGAACCAAACGCAATAAGGCAATAAGTAGTACACGCAGCTACAAGGTGCATCTACCCTATCGATATTATATTCCTGTTTTTTATAACAAAAAGGTCTATTTCTTCTTCCTTGGGAGTTTATGTCACGCTCATCGAAATAATAGCCTAGAGGTACCAGGTACTCGGGAAGTTATTCTCGTCGATGGTATTTTCGACGCTCGCTGACCTATCTCAACATTTTCGGCCGCTCGGGACAGACTTCCCCGAACATCCCTTGCTGCTCTTTCTCACTTCCTCCTACACTAATGAGTCAATGGCCATTCTCGCGCTTCAGTCAAATCCCCCTTTCTCTACGCGTTGACCTAGTCCCGGATTTCGAGCCAGATAAAACGAGAATCGAAACTCAGAAAAACAGTTTCTAATGTTATCGTTCAACGCACAGTATTTAGTGCTACTAACTCGATTCAATTCGATTTGATTTCAAGCTTCGTTGATGTAACCCGAATTTCGAATTCATGATGAAAATTAAAGGATTAAAGGGTGCATGGGTTTTATAGCCTCAAACAACAGGTATCTTCCCGAATTGTTTTCAAATTTATGTAATGAGATTCGTTTTATAAATAATTGAGTATATGAAGGAGCCACGATTAAAGAGTACACAGAAAAAAAGGATCACTTGAATCACGAAACATATACTTGACTCAAGAGAGTTATGCGAAAGAAAGAAAAATTCCGTCATCAAGAAAATAATTTCTCCATATTAGTAGAAAATTAAATTCTTGAATTGAGAATTTTTTTTCTTGAATCAAGTATTGCCATACTTGAACCAAATCTATTTTGTTTTATCCTAAGATACTTATTTCTCAAATAAAAAAAAAAATAGTTTAAAAATAATAATGGTAAGTAATAGTTTCTTGAATGAAGAATATATTGACTTATTCAAGGACACGTTCTTGGATCAAGAAATTCACAACTATTGTTTTTAAAATTTATTTCTTCATTCGAAAAAGAAAAAAAGACTTGATATTGGAAAGTATATTTCTTCCGCATAACTTTCTTGATTCAAGTAATCCTTTTTTTCTGTGTATATTCAGAATTTTTCATTAAGGGATCTTGAAATTCGTAATTCTTACAAAATAATTCTTGACAGGTTCATAAAACTCGTACTCGAAAGAAATTAAAAAATATTTAAATCTGAAGTTTTAGTAAAGCTTTAAACAAAAATTTGATCAAACTTACCCCATATATTGCCCTGTAAAATGGATCGTGATAAAGGAAACAAAAATTCCTTCGTTCAAGCCCGAGATAATGCCTAAAGCTATATATTTAAGAATATCACTTTTATCGATTTGAAATTCTGGAGGAATAATCTAAACGTAATCTATAATTTAATAATTGAATAGAACAAATTGATTTTTTGAAAATCCAAAACCTATGTTAAAATAAAATTCAATTGAAAATGGAATAAGCACTTATTTCCCGTTTGGTAAGCGCTACTTCGTTTCTAGCTACGAGACGCGACAAAGGGAGCACGAAAATGAATATTTCAGGTGACGCGCGATACAGGTGGAGGTCTCGCGCGCGATGGAAAAGCCCCGAAAAAAAGCGTAGGAGTATGGGCTATATATTGCGTGCAACGAGAGATGTGTGTACGCGCGCGCTCGCTTCGCTGTTCCATATAACACACCGGGAGCGAGCGCGAGTTTGCGTGCGTGGTTAGTTCACCGTGTCGCCGTGGGTCACGATAGCGCTGCTCCGCCGGCGCGCACTTCAGTCCGTCACAGGGTCGCGAGGGATAAACGTTTCGTACGCGGCGGCGCGAATTCTGTCCGCTTTTATACACCCCGCCGGATGCGGTGAGAGCCCGGAGCTTTTCTTATTCCCAAAATCGTGTTAAATCTCCTGTGTAGATTTCATCTCGTTCGCTCCCAGTTGCAAAAGTTGAGGTGCGTTGTAAAAGTGTCAAGTGGTGCGGATTTTTTAATTCAGGGTTTTGTCAAGTGAAAGGAGGAGGAAAAATAACACTCGGATCTCGTTGAATAAAATCGCATGTGACTATTGACCTCTCGTAAGTATTCATGGTTAACAAAGTCGAAGCTTTTATTCATTCAACTCGTTCGTTCGTTTCAATGTTTGTCATGCAAAACTATATTTGCGAATTTTTGACAATAGACGGTAAAGATGGGACTCTATTTACTGATTTTTCAATTCAAAGAGCTTCGTAAACAATAGAAAATGCTTTTCTCCGGAAACATTTTTGCGATCCTGAATCGCCGCTGCCAGCGATAAATTTTCGCTTTATTTACTCATTAGCGAACGCTTATCACGGCGGAGGGAAAAAAGGTTGGAAGAGGGAGAGTAAAAAGCTAAATTCATAATACATAAATGCGCATACAGCGGAGCGGGCAAAACGTGACAACTATCTCCGGCTATAAATTTTCGACAATGTGAAAGCTTATCGTGGAACCTCGTGGAAACTACACCACTGGTTGCTTCCGCGGCGATAAGTAATTCCATTCGCGTATAGCGCCGCTGTGAGCACAGCGGCACGCGTCATCGTGCCTGTAATATCTTCATATCGACGAGGCGAGGCGAGCGTCTTGAATTAACTTTTTCCTGCATCGTGTTTGCTCCTATCTGTATCGTGAGTCTACGTATGTGCACAATCCGCCCCAGTATTCTTCTCTGGTCTACCTCGACTATAGCGAACAGCTGTTACCTGGCTCAGTTTTGGGTGGGTTGAAACGATAAGAATTTCTTTTTTTTTTTGTTGAACATTGCATCGCCAATTAACGTAAGTCTCATTACGGAATTATGTATAGCTAGGTACAATAAGAGAATGTTAATCTTTAATATGATTAAATGTAGTAGTACAGGGTATGATCTGATTTTAGAAAATTATATATATTATAGTATTCTCGATGTATCCTGGTAGATTGTGGTTTCTTCTTGTTTTGGAAAACTTGGCACACGCATACTTGATTGCAAGTGGAGTGTTACTGTTTTGGTGGCTCCTCGTTGAGGAGGTGAGAACGAGGATGAGCGAGGTGTCCAACGATAAGAATTCCGTATGTGCGATATCGGCGAGGAGCCCGATTGTTCGCGATCGCGGAATAATGCCTTTATCTCTCTCGCCTCTCTCGTCCCTTAGCCCACTCGCGCGCCCGTATTGATTAACCATTAGCGAAATTAATGGCACGCATAGACAATAGTCCCGAGCTGCGTGGAATCGGAGAACGGTGCCGGAAATGGGTAGGGTACATGTGTATAAATTAGATTATACCGATTTCAGCGGTACTGGGATCGTCTTGATTGTATTCGTCATAACTGCTAATTAAATTAAGTGGACCGTGTATCGACTTTTCGAGAGCGTACATCGAGCCTGGATCGTATATCTTGCCAGTTTCCGACGAGAAATAAAACAAATCTTCCGTGAGTGGTCCCGCAATGATGAGTGCACATAACCGAGACTACTTGACCATTTTACGTGACGCTCTCCTGACAGTTCTCCCGCGTACTCTACCGCTAGCTCTCGGTTTCGAACTTTAATTAAAAAGTAGAACTCTCGGTTTGGCGAGTTTTCTTCTGCGTAACGGCTCTCTCTCTCTCTCTCTCTCTCTCTCTCTCTCTCTTTCCCTTCTCACTCGCTCTCGCAACGATCGGACAGCGGCAGTATAGTTTTTATTTAATTTGCCGAAAACTGGTTGAATAACCACCACCCTCTACCCCTCTCGCAAGCATCAATAACGATAAACTTATTACTTCGCGAGCATTCACTCAGTGCGTCAAACTTTTTCCTCTCTTCGCCACGAAACTCCCAGTTTTCAACGACTTACAATAAATCTTGCTCAATAATAGCGATAAAAAATAGAGGATTTCTAACAATATAACTTCTTTCTTTAGAGCTCGCACATTTTTTTCTCTTATTTTGATTAATTGGATACGGTTTTTAAAATGTGGATTCTGTGTATCGAAAATCGAAATTCATTTGGAATTCAAACTCGTTATAAGTTGCTCCATAACTGTCGAGCTGAAATTTTGTTGCGGCCATTGAAACTTTCCGATTAGCAGTCAAGGAAATGAACGTTCGACGTGTAGCGATAAGAGGGGCGGAGAGGGGGAAAGTTTCACGGAAATTTTCTCGGTCAAAAGGGAACCCGGTGTATATACTCCACGCGACATTCGGTATTCAGCAAACCACAGAATTGGCTTTACGTTACTACGCTCGTCGTGATTTTCCACGAAGAACGCAGCCTCCAACAAAAAAAAAGATGTAAGTCAAATAGTCGAAAATCGATGGTGCTTACGGTTTGAAAAGGACGGGGAAACGTTCACCGGGAAGAAAAATCGCTGCCAGCTCTGCATTCTCCGGCAAACTTTTTCCTCGAGACACATTCAACCGAAAGTACTCTTCGTTTCTTGACTATTTCGACGTCGTTAACCGAATCGTAATTAACCCAGCTCGGGGCATTACCGCGGAAAATCTAATCAGGTGGCTCATAACGGACGAAGACTACCGGTATCAAATTAATTGCGAGAGATCAGTTCGTATGACGCACGAGGAACGGCTCGACGTCTCGGGGTCATTGTCTTCGGCGAGCAATAGCTCGCAATTTATTACCTGCACTTTGGCTGCAGGCCGACGTCGTAACGAAGCTACTCGCAGCGAGTAAAATCTCTCGGGAATAAAATATTTATCTAGCCCGAGCGCAAGCTACGGGGAGCAGCTCCTGCTCCAAAGGTAATTGCGTGCGCAGCGTCGTTAGGAAAAAATGCCAGGGCTCGTATAACAAAAAAAAAGAGGGAGTAAAGAAGGTGTGATAAAAAATTTGTGCCACCCTACGATCGAGGCCACGAGATCTGGATCATGATTCACCTGTTCTCCACGCCGTACTAATACTCCCATTGGGAGAAAAGAATGATTTCAAACAACATTATATGATAACTTTTAATAACAGAAGTCTATTTTGTAAAGTAATCGTGTTATGTCTATCGAGTCCATCAAGCCAACATGTTGTTGTATATTGTTCTGAAACATTTATAGATTCTAATAAAAAACTCGTTGCGAATCTTTGATAAAATAATTGAAACAGAGATTTTGGATCCTCTAAAATTGACTTTGCCGCAAAATATTTACATTAACATTGTTGTTATTATAACACAACGCTTCAAAGAAAATGCCACTTAGCTTCAATTTTTTTCAATGTACTAACACTCTAAAGACTTTAAAGCTAGGTGTAAGAAAATCCGGCTGAAATTCCAGCGAACATTATCGCGTCAGAAGGAATAATAATAGGCGAATGCAGAATACAAGCGAATTAATCGACCGTGTGCGTCTCGAGCTTAATCGCGCGCGTAACTAACCACTCCTCCTCCTTTTCCTTCTCCTCCTCCCAGACTACCCAAGCGGGTTACACAAAAGTGAAGCAATTATCCGTGCATGCGGGTGGCTTATCGGTAAGTAAGTAATTAGGCGGCGGTGGTCGCGTCGGTGGTCGACCGGTGCGGTGTGTTACGCGGCGGGTTTCAGGTGGCCCCCTCGCAGTACTCGCGGCAAACCCCGTTCCTATACCGTACCCGGGACGGTCAGTTTATCTCTCGCAACGACTTCCGGATAATCTCGCGAGAGCACTCGGCCACTCGTTCGTCACGCTTTACTGCGGTGAACGCTGTGCCGAGTGTAGTTGTGTCTCTCGAGTTGGAGATTTTTAATTTCTACGCACGAATAAATGTATTGAAGTTATCAAGAATAGCAGGTATTCATATAAACTATTATAGGATTCGAAGAGAGTGAGCTTGCGAAAATTAATGGCTGATTTTATTATAGAGTGAAATGTTACACTGAGAAAAAAATGTTGAACCAACAACACACTACATTCCTATATTTCAAAAGGGTATTTTGACTGTTCGATAAAATAATTTTTAGTAAATATTTGTCAAAATATTCTCCTCTTCATCATACAGAATATCGTTTTTGTAGTATGCACACTTAATTAGTTAAGCAAAATATTGTTTGCGGTGTACACAACCTACAATCGAGAATCATTTTGAGTTCCAATTACGTGCTACAGGATGAAGATGTTCATTCGAGCCAGCAGTCCGAATCGTCTGTAATGATCATCGAAGCCGATTATGTTGCAATATGAGTTGCAAAGGCACCTGATGCGCTTACACAACCATTTTACGCGCGCGTTCCTCTCTCAGGCATGACGAACCACGAACCAGGGAAAGAGAGAGAGAGAGAGAGAGAGAGAGAGAGAGAATGAGTCGCTGATCGATCCCTTCTGACGGTGCACGTTATCACGATGAACGCATATAAAAAGGCCGATGAAAGCACTCGCGGCGCTGGTGCTTTCTCCTCGTTCGCGAATCCGTATCCATTACACTAGAGCGACGCGCAGGCCTCGAAAAATGTTTTTCAACCTCAATACGAATTTTTTACCCGGGCAACTACAAATACTGTGATATTACATTTCAAGGGAAAAACGTTCTCGAATGGTATTCGCGCAAACCGTACTGCTTAAACTCATTCGTTTGTACCTCCTCGATATTATCGATTGAAGTTAGATATTCAAATTTACAAGTTATTTCACGATATATACGGTTATTTATTTGGTCTGCATTCACTGTTGCATCTTTTTCATCGAGGGCCGTCACGCTCGCCGGGAAATCGGACTTTTATGCGCGAACGTGAGACGCGATTCGCTCGGCTATCGGGCTCTCTCGCGATATACTATATCTATAACGCGTTCTCGTCGCTCGCGTATTATGGGAAATCGCGTTCGCCGTCGCGCACAGCGTGGGACAACCTTGGCTCGTACGAGCAAGCGGGCCCGGGAAACTCACGCGCACGGTAACTCGTTTCAAGACAATTCCGACGATTTACCTCTTGCACGGTGCACCCGTAACTAAACTGGCTTCTCGCGACGAAAACTTTCGCATACACAGTAGCGAGAACGTACCTCCGCACGTACGAATAATAACACGCAGTCTACAAACGAAAATCTTAAACAATATTTCGCGAAATGCATCGTTATCGAGACAAGCGTAAAATTCGGAGTTCATTCTTATTCGTACATGTGTATAATGTTAGGCTCCCCATTTTTGGAAAGTGAAACTTTCAAAACTTGTACTAAATTTTACCTGCTCTCTGTTGTATATTGTAGGACATCCACACAAAATTTGAAAAATTTTTAAAATATATATATATATATTTACATTTAAATCACCTGGCCAGTGGTTCCTGGGCTATTCTCGTTGCCTTGAGCTCAGAAAAATGCAACCAATTGAAAGATATAAGATTTAAAAAAATTTTCTCGCAAATCCCCGCGAAAGCCGGGTACTATAACTACAATTCCAAGAATTGAACGAAAAATTCGTTATCGTCAGGGATGATACATATAGTACCCGGCACCCGTGGAGATTTGCGAGAGAATTTTCCAAAATTTTATATCCTTCAATTAGTTGTATTTTATCGGTGACGAAGTCAGTTCAGAAATCACTCAACAGGTTCGGAATTTAATTTTTGATTAAAAATATTTACTCTTTTTAATTCAAAAAAATAAACTTGAATCAATGAATTATAACACTTGGATGAACAACAGAAAATTCTTCATTCAAGAGTTTTAGTCATCATCGAAGTACCTAGTTCTTAAATAAGATACATATTTACTTTGTTTACATGTGTACTTTGTTTAACAATAAGATCAACTTTCTCGAAAATAGATAACACATTGAAAAACCCTACCTAAATCAAAACAAGAAAATCTTAATGTAAGACTTGTCTACAACATAATTTTCTTGGATTTCTCTTAAATCAAGATTTTTTATCACTGTATACATAAATTACCTAACGAGAAGAAAAATAAGACAACGTATTGCATCCAAGGCTGTATGACGCAAAGTTATATTTATTACACTAGTTTCGGGCTCATTCAACTCCTAGCGCGAGTTAGGTGTTGCCTGCCTGGCTGGCTTCCGTTATAAAGCGTATGTGGTATACGAGGGAGCATTAGCGCTCGCTCGTATTCCGGAAGATCGTGTTCGACGGAAGTGGAGAGGTGGGTGCGCGGAAAATAGTGCAGCCGCTTTCCCCAAGTTCGCGAGGACGATAACTTCTCCCCTTTCCCGAGGGGTACTTCTGCGTCTGGGACAAAGAGGGGGCGGAACAAGGCGCGTAGACTCCTTCGGTGCGCGTGTACGACGTGTGGCCGGCCGTTAGCGCGAGCAGTTTCCGCCACACGGCAAACAGGAAGAGAGCCCTAGCACCAGGAGCGGTTTCGCGCTGCTATCTGTCCGCGGCAGAGGACGGGGCAAACATTTGTTCAGGATTCGACTCGAGGGTTGACGCCGATGGTGGAAGTGGAACGAAACCGATGGCGATATCGCCGATAAGATAACTATTGTCCGGCTGACCCCGCCACGGTGTTTAGCCCAACTTCTGACTCGCTCTACTGGCCCTTAGTTACACAGTTTGCACCCTCCGAATCACCTTAAGGTTTTTCGGATTGTACTGATAAAATTTAAATTTTTATTTCAATAAGGTAAAAATTTTAACATCATATCTAAATTAAAAATTTAAATTTTCACTTCTCAAAGAAGTTAAGGGGGCAGTCATCATTTTCTCATATGTCATGTCAGCTAAGAATTTCAATCTCCCTCTTTAAAATGATCGATTTAATCAAGATACAGCCTATTGAAAATTAGGAGTGTATCCTTCGTTCTTTTCAGAATTTTTTAGTCAAGAATCAAAAATTTGACTTCCTATCTTTAAATTGCTCTATCGTCCGAACAATCTTAAAACGCGAAGCTCTACCTCTATTGGCCTCTGCATTTCAATGGTATAGTCAGAAGATCGATCGGCCAAATCAACATTCGAATGTTTTTTTTTTACATATATCTACATATTTACCCGGTAGGTAAGAGGGTAGAATAATGAAATCATCTAGATCTCAACGAAGCGAGTCGTTGAACACAAATAAACGTGAAAATACGTAAATGAGAATATTCTACCTTCTATTGCGATGATTAAATTAATTGCACGATAAGATGACATGGTCACTCTAGCGTATTAGCGTTCCGTTTAACGTTGAAACTGGAACAGAGCGAAGGAGCGTAACGCGATACAGGTAATAAGATAACGAGTATCGAACTGGTTGCTTCCACTCCTCGTGATATCTACCTAGCTACTCTCAATTTTCCGCGTTAGTTTATTTTCATCAAACGTTTCTCAGCTCGTGACCCAAATCTTTTTGCGCGATGCGAAAATTTCCGGGGTATAACTCGGCAGGTTACAATTTCTCGGGAAAGTGCTTTCGAGAAAATCATCCCTCTAGCAGGCGGGCGCGAAAATATCCTCTCGATGCCGGCGAATCATTCAAGGAAAAACGTGAAATCGCACTTGTCGCCAATATCCATCGACTTTATTCTCGAAAATGACGTGTTTCTGCTCGCGTCCGATCGTATTTTACGCACTCTTATCGAACTTAACACGGTTTTTCATCCCGGATCGATATAATAACTTCCCGAATAGATTCCGTACTATTCCCGAGCATTATCATTTCGTCTTCGTCCCTTTTAACGCGAGTACGTCACCCTCCCCTGGCTACCCCCCGCGCGCGGAAATATCTTCTCCGCGCTATCCGATATTTTACGATTTTGATATTTTATGATCAGAATCCGGATTTGTGCAATATTTTACGATTAACCGTTCGAGAAACGATCCTTTGTTATTCTCTCTGGATCGTGTTGCGTTTCACCAATGTGTACCAGGATTTTCATCATTTTTTTTCCTCGTTTAACCATAAAAAAGAATCGACGAGGATGTACGTTCGATAAATTGCAGCCTCATTAACGACTACCAGTATTCGATTACCGTGTCGAGAATAATCGCGAATATATCGTCGATATCTGATTACACGCGCGTAGAAAAATCAGAGCATACTTGTTGTGTGTCACAAAATACTCTGCGCGAACAAAAGCTCGACGAGAATGAAGAAAAAAATATAGGAAGATACGCGAACACATACGCGTACGTTGAAAAGCAAGGAACGAGATACGCGCGCACGCTCTTTGACGTTTCGGATAAAAAGGAAAGTCGCGATCTCGCAATCCTGAATCTACGTTCGCTAACTGTAAGCGAAGTCTTTCATTCACGAGGTTCTCGTATGCGAACGACAGTACGTATCCAATAGAGAATATATGTCCCAGCGAATTCGAAAAGGAGAGCATAAAACATTGGAAATCGAGGAAGAAACAATCGGATGTTTGCTGTAAGATATCGAAATAAAAAGTAAGACACGAAGTTTTTAGAAAAGGGATGTATTTTCTCTATGCGAATTAGGGAAAATTCAGTCGCGCAAGGAAAATATCGAGCGATTATGGGCCAAGTGAACGCGAACAGGTGCGGCTTGCCGAGCGGATCAGCCCTTGGACCGAAAGAACCAAAAGTGCGAAGATGAGGGGGGGATAAGACAGCAGGTTGTTTACGAGGCGCGATGCACGGACGACATAGCCGTTGTGGGAGTTGAACGCGACAACAATAAACAATTTGTTATACGAAGGACATAGAACTTGTGGACAACGCTCACGTTTCTTACGTTTTCTCACTTATTTCCTTTCCCATATAATTTCGTTATCGAGATTGTTTCACTCCCGATAAATCTTAAAATTCTTTCTGTAATTCCCAGAAGGAATGTTCCAATATTTGTACACTGGAAACAGTAGAAGCTTATAAAGTTGAATTTTCTGTTAATTGAATTATTATAATGAGGATATTAATGCGAATAAAATTTAGTGACAAAGTCAATTTTTGAGAATGTTTTAATCATTGTAGACATAAAATTCTTGAGCGATGCAAAGCATAATGACTCCACAAAGTTGATTATAACATATCGATAAAGTCATACTAGACTTTTGTTAGAATCTCATGAATGTTCATATGACTCTTGTAAAAGTTATCAGTTTCTTATTTCAGTATAGGCAATGAATTCTTTTTATTAATGGTTAAACAACTTTTTCCGTGAAAACTAAATTCATTCGCGATTCGTAGAATAAAAATTTTCTGCTCCCGTTATCCAGCAGCATTTGTATTAACTGAATAGCTCGTGACATTGGTGCACGGTTCTGAAAAAGAAAACGAGAGAAAAAGCGAGAAACGTCATCGGAAATGACGTATCGGCAAAGCGCTTCTCTATACGGCAGGGTGAAAAATTAACGAGCGAGAACAGGAGGACGCCACGAGGTGGCTGAACTTCGCCGTCATCGTCGCGAAAAGTCGAGTGGCGAGGAGGCAAGAGCGAGCGAGCGAGAGAAAAAGCGAAAGGGTGGAAGGGGGTGAGGGTTCGCGGGAGCATAACGCACCGCTAGCGAATTCAGCACCAGCCTCCGGCGAAACGTCCATGGCGCTGAAAGAGTCGAACTTCCTTCTATTTTTTCCCCTCCTCTTCTTTTTTCGCCAACTTTTTTCCTTCATCGCGCCCCGACGATATGAAGAGTATACGAAGGGGGCGCCGCGAGAACGATAACGGCGAAGGGCGCGAAAATAAAATGAGATCGCATTATGCGCACTTCGTGAAAAGGACACTGCTCACCCGCCAGCCTTCTTTCTGCATTCTCGCTATAGATACCCACGCACGCGTATTCGCGAGCTCGCCAACCGATGCATACGGGGTATTCCGAAACTATCCTGAGAGAAAAAAATGGAGATTTCGAACATTTTGATAACTTTTACGGGGTCGTGAGCATTCGCGAGCCTATCAAGTGAGCCGCGACGAATAAGACTGTATAGTAAATATCGTTATATTTATCGAGTATGTAACGTAACGTGTTGCATATGTTTTGATATATTTCAAGCTATAACAAAAATTTAGTATGATTTCATCAATATGCAACAATCAATTTTGTGAATGTTTTTGATTAAGAATCTTTGATTAAATGTCTGAGATGCATTTTTGATTTTCCAAATTGAATTGAATTGAATTGAATTGTTATAATCCAAAGCCAACTAAAAAAACAATGCTACTAAACTCCTACGTTTTTCAACGTGAGCTCACATTATTTTGAACTTTGGTAAAAGACCAATTTAACGTGAAATTTATTCGCTTTAATGAAACCTCGTCTATATTAAAAAAACCTTTTATGAAAAAAATATATTAAGGAAGATATTTATAAACAGAAAATTAAAAAATTTTGCAAAGAAAACGGGTTTTCTGTGTCAACGAGACTACCAATGCAATATTTACTTGTCTCGCTAATCGTATACGATACATGAGTATTTCGGAGCGTGTCCTCGCGAGTAACTAAAAACATTTATGTCCCTCTCGTTATTTCCGGTCGGATAAAGCGAAAAAACACACTCGTATAGAGAGAGAGAGAGAGAGAGAGGGAGAGACAGATAGAAATCGATTACGGATACGGTCGATGGGGCGTTAATCGATGCTCGCGTCCGCCGATTGAATGGAATCCGCGACCGTGCGAGATATTTTTCGCGTGAACAAATCGAACGAAACGCGGATAGTCAATCGCATAATACAGAAAGAGAGGAAGAGGGAAAGAGAGAGAGAGAGAGAGAGAGAGGGAGGGAGCGAAAACCCGCAGTGTTGATCGTGGCGAGATAATCGTGATAATGGTCGCTCGGAAAATATTCAAAAATGCGAAAACACGTCTCTACCGCTCGATTTCTCGATGAGCTAATGAACCCAGAGAGCACACTACGATACGCGTTGACGACTTCAAAGCGGTAAAAAAACGCTTCCATTCAATCCGCGGAATTCCACAGCGTAAAAGCAGCCCTCGCGTTCGTTTCACCCTGCGCGAGTTATCCGCCATTTTCAGAACGCGAATTAAAAATAAGCGGGTAATTAAAAAGCTCGCGCATTATACCAGTCCTGTAATTTTTTCTTCGCGTGTATGATGAATGTATGCGCACACGCGCAGAGAGGGCGTGTATCTCGCTCGCGAAATATTAATTGTCGCCGACGAATGGATTTGTTATATAGCTTCGTAATTTCAACCGAGTCGTATCTCCCGTTCTCGGTACAACGTTTATTCGAGTCAAACTCGCGTCCAAAGCTCACTGGGCGAATGGAAAAAATCCAGATTTAATCGCATCGTCGATAAAAAAACTGCTGCAGCATTCAAAAAACATACACCCGAATATATTGTGAGTCAAAGAGGCCGGGAAATTCTATGAAACGAGTTCGCATTATGAATTTATTCTTTTAAAAAAGATAGTCTACAGCGAGACGCAGTGGCAGCGAACAACGTCAGCTTTGTGTTTCGCAATGACTCAGATCTTACTTTGGGATTCGTACGCGGAATTTTCTTTCGGTCGAACAAACTGCTACATCTTGTAATTCTAGCAAGTAGACAATTGATCGACGATGGAACTTAGCTCAAGCAAATCCCCCCTTCCCCTTCCTCTCTCTTTCACACAATCACGTATCTCATTGTCAGCTCAATATTGCACCTTCATATTGATCATTTGCATTTTTCTTAAATTTTCATATTAAACAATAGTTTTTCTTCTTTTAGAGTAGTTTTTTTTTCAATTAGCTTAATCGAGAATGTCTTATATGCACACCAGGCAACTTTAACCGAAAATTAAAATGTAAAGTTGTTGGAGAGAATACTTACTTTATAAGTTACATGTTATACGCGTGCGCGAGAAAGATAAAAAGAAAAAGAAAGCTCAACTATGGCTCGTATAACCGCTTCCAAAAGCGGCTGGCGTGCCTTTCTATTAAAAAACTTGGACCCAACTATTTTAATACAATGCGGCTTCCGCGTCAAAGCCCCTGTTCACATTTTTTATCAACTCATTGTATACATGTACACGTAGAAAAAGAAACAGAGAAAGAGCGATACATGCACGACGTGCTCTTATCGCTCGCGATATTTCGCCAAGTTTTTTGTCATATTGAGGTATAGAGTTTGCAAAGAAAAAAATTAATCGCGTGGTTGGTTATCTAGATGGGTCTTTGCCAATCCAGCCATCGAAAAACATCGCTCGTCATACGACCAAGAGGGTTAAAGGTGTTTCGTTGCGGCCGATGAAAAAGCGCGATAAATCGACGACGTGAATTTGCAGAGTGTGAACTACGCGTTCCGTTCGATTTAGCAAAAGCGAGAGAGAGTGAGAGAGAGAGAGAGAGAGAATGACTCGAAAAAATAAACGATAGCGCGAGACGAAAATCGATATGCAAGTCCAGTGTTTGCGTTTTACCGGTCGGTCGTTTCATCGAAAGCTCGTGAAATTATCGTCATAAATGGTACCTCTTCGTCTTTCATATATGGGTGCATGTTTCTCTGAATGGATGTTGTCGTTCATGGACGAGTTATTAACAAATTGCACTGGTAGCTGCATGCTCATGGTTACATCTCATAGCGAAGTCAGTTATGAAAAAAGATTATTCAAATGAATATTAAGTGCATTCAACCAAACATTTGTTTGAATTATACTATTATTGAAACTACAGTTTCATGTAACTGTATCATCACTCCATAGTTGAATGATAAGATACAATAAAATACTAACATTTTTGTGTAACGAATGCATAAAACTTCTCACACATCACGTGAAATTTGCTGCTTTTCTAGTGCAGAAAAGCAGCAACCACTCGTCAAGCCCGTCACGACGCATTGGAAATTCATCGTAACGCGGGAACTGTCGCGGACCATAATTCCTTACCGCGTCGATTACGCGATAGTTAGCGCGAGCTACAAATTTATACATCGATCCTGTACGTCCGCCAAAGGACGAGAGAGAGAGAGAGAGAAATCACTCTTGCATGAAATAATGGACGTTATCTCTCTCTCTCTCTCTCTCTCTCTCTCCTTTTCGCTTGCATCCTCATATATCGGAACTTTTCCACGCGCCATCAAAAATTCATTCGCTAATTTTCGCCCGTTAATTAATCCCCCGCGAAAATTCGTGTAACGCTCGCTCGCGTATTCGAGATTCCGCGTGGATCGTCGTCATAAAATTCGACGCGAGGTAAGAGAGGGAGATGTTCGAGCTTATGAATATAGGGAAAAGGGTAGGAGGGGGCGGAAAAGCGGAGGTAGGGTGGAGGGTGTAACACGACCGGAGCAGTAAAACGACAGGGACTTGTATGACACGCGCGTGCCGTTCGGTATCAATTAGCGGGACATGCATCGATGCCCCACGGGCATACGCGTAACACAGCCGCTGTATGCTTGACGGAGTGAGGGAGAGAGAGAGAGAGTACTCTCCGATCCCCAATATAACTCGCCCTCGCCTAACGATTTTCGACCAATGCTACGCGTCGAGTTTCGCACCCTCCATTTTTCTTTCTATTTTCCATCCTAATTTACTATATTCTTCAATTTAAAACAAAATAACAATAAACACTCTCTTTCAATTACCGGATTGATTCGTTTCGGTTGATTGGATGTTTCGCCATTGAATACCGAACTCGTATTCAATATTCACGTTTCCATTACTCCGGCGTATGGCTCTCGTGTGTAGATCTAATATCAATAGTCATCACGCGTTTTCGTCGATGAAGCATCGAGCCAGTGGCCGCTCGCTGTACAATAGAAGCGTGGTGCGAGTGAACTTTACAGCACGATTGTGCAGGTGTAATCCTCATGAGGGGTAGAATCGTATATAGCGCACGATGCGCACCGGATTACTCTACCTGTTCGCGATCTAGCGCGAATCGAGCCTCCAGGAGGATTTCGATATTTCGTATCGTTAATTGAAACATTCGAACCCTATGCGTTCCAAACGATCGGTAATCCCACACATAACTCCCGTTCTTTGTCATTTTTTAACTCCAAATTCGTACTCCCTTTTATATTAAAGGTAAAAGCATTCCTGTGTAGCCACGGTAAAATATTTCTCGTAGAAAAATAAAATTGAAGTTCTATTTTCGGATCTCGAAATTGAAAAATGTATACCGTGATGCTAATCGCGGAAAATATAATATGCATATATGTATTCGTATGAAATCACTAGCTGGTAGCGGAAAAATGTAGAAACGATCGATCATTCGCGACCAAAATTCGTACATTCGCTCGGGTCGAAGCTGCACAGCGGTGTCCCAATTTCGTCTCTGGTTATCTCGTGCGAATATTGCTTGTCGGTAAAACTTAATATATCGCATTAAGCTTCTACTCTCCGTGTGTTCCGGCAGAGAAAAGGGACGATAATTTAACGTTCAGTGTCACGCGCAGAGAGCCCGATTCCAATGTACGCTCAATCACTTATCATTATTAAGCAAACCCGATCTGCTGGGACATTAGAGTCTAAAGCGTCTGAGCAAATATGATTACATCGTCAAATGCGAACGTTTCCAATCAATAAGCTCCGATAGCTGGCTCTCTCTGTCTATCTCGATTCCCCCTCCCTCCTCTCTCTCTCTCTCTCTCTCTCTCTCTCTTTCTCTCTCTCTCTCTCTCTCTCTCTCTCTCCCTCTCTCGCAACCTGCACGGTCAATTAAGCTTATGAGGCGCTATCTATACAATGCAAATCACTTCTCACTGTGGTCGCTGTACGATGCAGTCAAATCGATCGGCTAATTAGTTTGTAAGATACCGATCGTGGCCGTTTCGCGGTATATATATATCGGAACGAGCGCATCGTTGCATATTGGTGCATCGAGTGCATCTTGGACGATGGCGGCGCTAATTGCCGCTAATAATCAATCGAAAAAGAGGCAGATGTTTCGCATCAGCGAGTTCCTCGATATTTTCTCTCGCAATGCGTGGCCTCGGCAAACAATGGAAACGCAAGTAAGCCGATCTAACGAATCGTTATTCGCGGATCGCGTAATACTTTTGCCAAATTAGCAAAACAGTTTCGCGTTCGCCTCGACTGCGATATATATAGATATACGTATATATCCATCCGGGATTATTCCATCGGCAAATACGTTTTGGCTGTTACCGCACGGCAAACGCGAATCCTGCGATATAAACGAGAGCAAACACCGATAGTTGCGAACAATACGCGTTTTGATCGAACTTGGAATCGTTCGAGACGAGAATTATGCGTCTTGCCGATCGAGTTACGTTCGATGACTGTACACTGAAAAAAGTGGGAGCTAAGTGGAAAATTCTCTTAGTTAGCGTTGAATTACAATAACAATAATGTTAATGTAAATTCATGTTGGGTTGTTGAACTCACTTGTTAGGTATAGCAAGACTATTCGTTACATTTACTCGACAAGCTTGTGGTTTGTACTTTATAAAAATTTCCAAAATGTTGTATCATTGTGTTTTCAAAGATGTGAATTCTCAACGCGAGTTATTTCATTACGGCGAGCTTAATTAACTCGAGGCTTTGGGAGTTTTGCACGTGCGTTATTCGGTCTCTTATTCGCGAACGCTAAAAATTTAATCAACTCGTTTCTGCGTTTGATGGCTCGGGACGTTGCGTCTCACGGCTATCGTCGCACGGCGTTTTTTCCATGAGAGTGACCATAATTAATATTCCGCGGCTGAGTCGCGAATGCGGATGGAATTGATAATAAGGAGGGAGGGTAAATTCTTGACGCATTGCGCGAAAACCGCCATTAGCGTCTTCCGAGCACTCCTGTATTAATACCTCCATTTACGAATTAAACCTATAAATACGCACCTGTCAATAAATTTTTCATCCAATCATTAAAGTAGATATTCCTTTTGGTCACTGTAACACGTGTTACAAACACGTGTTGTATAAAATACTTTATAGCTACTTTGAGATTTATATTGATATATCATAAGTATTTAATTCTTACTATTTGTTTCTCATCCGGAGTCGTAGTGTATCTGGGTTATTTTTTTTATTATTACAAATAAGAGTTTTTTTGTATTGAAAATCGTGTGTAAAAATCGTAATATGTGTGTAATTTTATATATGTAATTTTGTGTATTTCGAGAGAATACGTAATTCTCAAATTGATAACTTAGGCGAAGAAATTATAAAAAGAGAATGATGAAATTGGAGCAAAACAACAGGATGAAAAATATCTTACTTTGACGAAAAACTCGATGAGATTATTCACGGATTTTCGAGAGGTCTCTCGCCGGAGTATGAAAAGGAGAGATGGGAAAAAATCCAAGCTTCATTTCGTACTCGAATCTCGACTGTGGGTGTATCCAGGGAAGAGAGAGGAAAGTCGTGGAGGCGAAGAAACAGAGGGCAGGAAAAAGTTCGGAGACAGAGTAAGATCGTACGCGTAGCCGAACACGGCAAAGCAATTTCTGTACAACCGCGTTTTCTCGTTTTCCGCACTCGCACGAGAGGGAATCTGCGGAGAGGGAAAGCGAATGGGGTCGAAGGAGGGGTTGGAATTTACATGTGCATTTACATGTGCCCGCTGTCTGTGAATAAGGATGAATCGCCGTGAACCTCGCGCGCCACGTTTCCACTGTCGACCCTCGGGCGGCTCATCTCTTATTGCGAATAATAATACCGTCTTGGATTCTATCCGGCGTGCTATCTCGTAACATAACGAATCTCGACGACGATTCCAATTTTCTCCAATCTCTCCGTTCATCTCTCCCTGGGTGAATGAAATTTTTACTCGACTAGCGAAAATGTAACTCATACCTCGGAGTCGACTAATCGCGTTTATTTCCGCGCTAATGAGTAACAATAACAAGCGCGCAGCTTCGCAACGACATCGCGTTTAATTTATGGCCGGCAGTTCGCGTCTGTCTCTCTATACCGCGGCTGCAGTATGTGTATACGCGTATCCCCTCTATATCCATTTATCGTCATTGCGCCATTAATAATGCCGATACAAATTAATGCCAATGCCTCGCGATTAAACGCGCGGTTCTCTTCCCGGCCCGTACGCGTCATCGATATTATACGAGCCCGGTGAGATTATACCCAAACGCGTCGGGACTTTGGAAAAGATGCTGTACCAAATCCGAAATTGGCTGATCCGAAATTTTGAATTGTGGCTTTACCTTTAACGAAGATCCAAGTTTTATAACTACAATCTTGTTGTTTTGAAAAGACGAGTGTTCCCTTCATTTTTTTGAGGAGGGTATAACGAATTATTCACAGAAAATTAATAAGTATAATATATTTTGTCTCCCAATATTGAAACGAGTGAAATTATTTGTAAATTTTTGCATAATTGTAATTTATGTATTTATGTAATATTCACCTGACTTTTTATTACCTAATACATATATTTTAAACAACATAATTCAATAAAAAAAAAATTTAAAATATTAACAAAATTATGCAAGCTCAACTAAAAAGTTATCTTTACGATAGATTATTCTAATGAAGCTATTTAACAAATCTTCGATTGTTGGATTTTAATGAAGTTTGAAATTACGCAAGTAGAAAAGAACAATATTTCCCGACGTAACTGACCCTGAGTACAATGGCCAAGAATACTTAACGAGTCGAGACGTAGCTCTAACCCTTCAAACGAGTGGCTACGAAACGTGAAACTGAGAGATCTTTCTGATTGCTCGCGAGACTCACGCTGCTTTCCCTTAATTCGCGATAATCGCGACGAGTCGCGTCGTCGAGGCTCGGTGAGCGAGCGCGCCGATCGGTTAACGAGTTCGCTCTCGTAATCCGTGAAACTTATGACGAATGCAATGCCAAAGCGGGAATCGGACAATTATTTCTGTTTACGGTACTTGATGGCGACTCTCCGTGCGCGAGAGCGCAAGAGGGAGAAGTGGAGTTGAAATATCGAGATTTTCCTACGGGTGAAACTTTTCGCGGTAATTATACGAAATGCAAGGGGTGGCGCGTTAAGTTCGCGCGTGTTGGATTTAAACAGATGACTTAATTCATTATGACTAAGTTTGTAGTTATTCCCAGGACCCTCTGGGGTGCTTAAAATCGCGAAACTGGCACACGGTGTGTCTTACACCACCTATATTCGGGATAATTTTACGAGGGACCGCTGTTATCTGTATAAATTCTCATGTAAACCTGAGATATATCTTGACGAGTTCTCAAGCTCGAGAATCCTCGCGTTTGTAATTTGTCCATTTTCGCTAAATCTTATATTTATAATATACTAAAAAGATTGAAGAGGCGAATCTGAAACGGTTATATGCCATTAAAAACATTTAAATCAAATCGAGTAGGTGATTGTAGCTCAGATACAGCCATTTCAAAATGAATACTATTCTATTAATTTTTATGAAAGGTGCATTTAGATTTTATTTACAAATTCGAAGAAAACATTGAACGAACTTTGTTATTCAAATTTCTTATTCCGAGGCGAGTGCATTGTATCCGCTCCAATTTTTCCCAAGAAACTCATAATTAGGATCCAGCTTGAGTTTTTACCCAGTGGGCGAGATAAGGATCGTGAGCGCCGAAAGGGTTCACGAGGATGCGCGATAAGAGCTCGCTCGGGGAAGAACAACGCTCTTTCTCTTTCTCTTCCTTCTGTCAGATGGGGGTGTCCATTTACATAACGAGATTATTTCGTTTTCCTCGAGAATGAAGCTATAACCCTGTATGCTAATGCGGGACACGTGAAAGGCGTGCGATCAGTGGAGGGCGTTTTGAATACAACCCGACCCCTTTCGATCTCCGATTGCCCCCTCCGTCTCCTGTACTCGCACCAAATTCATAATGGCGCTTATCCCGATACAATGCTCTCAAGTGTTGAGAGAGAAAATAGAAAAAGAAAAAAAAATTCACGCGACGATCGTACTTCCGCCGGACTGTTTATCAAAGAATAAAGACGAGTTTAAAAAAAATTGTCATACTTATAAAGGCACCTAAAATTATTTATACGTGAAACTTTCAAGCAATACCTCTCTCCTGACGATTAAATTTCAAAAAATCGGTAATTCATACTCAATTGCTTTACTTGAGTTTTTAGTTGCAATTTTTCTAAATACCATAAGATCGATTTTTTTTATTCATAAATGTAAAATTTGAGTATCAGACAAAACTAACATAAGAAATCGTTCAGATTCGAACAAAATGCCGATTAAATTTTCTGTGTAGGGTTATCGATGTATTTTTTATACTCTAATCTAAATTTTTTATTTCGTTTTTTCTCCATCAACATTGCAAAGTCGCACCCCAGAGTCTCATTTTCGACGATCCTAGTTCTCATTCGAGCGCAACTAACACATTTATCGGTGACAAACGAGATCGGTATACAGCGTATTTCGACGAAGAGGGAAAGCGAGTATTCTGTGCTTTGTTCGATACTCGAACTTCATTTATTTATGGCAGCCACGTCGGGAGAGAGGTTACATATACATATACCTTCTGTTTTGCACTTTTGAGCGTATACGGGAGAGTGAAGGGAGCGAGACTGGCACCTACGTTTCTGACATAAATATGTAACGTAACGCGCCGCTATGAAAAATGCACACGATTCATTCGGGATAGACAGTCGTAGAGGGGAATTTACATCGATTGTAAGTCATTCGCGAAATTCAGAATAGATAAAATTTTATTTTCTTCTCTCCTTCGGCTGACTAATCCACATTAATCGAACTCTTGAAAAGAGAACAAAACGTGTTATACTTTGAACATTATTCTTTGTTATACCACTGGTATTTTGAAAAAAAAAGAAATAAGTATTTAAATTTTCGTATCGTAGGTATTGATGCCTTTTTTTCCAATCAACAGATCGTATGGTTCGAATGATCATCAAGTGCATGCACAATGCACTACGGCAGATGCGCGTCCATTCAATGGGTTCGTACATACGAGTACAGGAGGCCCTATACTCTTCTGTTTATAACGTGTACGGTCATGTAACATGCCCGTATGCATTAGCGATACGAGGACTAATGACGCGTGGAGTATAATGGATTCGCGATGACAATGATTTCGAACAGGATCCTTTATTTGATTTTTCGTTTCTATTTTTTGAACTCGATTTGACAGAGATTCTTTCGATACAAAAAGCTGAAGGGTTCGTAAGTGTAAGTAGAAAAAGGACTTTACACGGACGAACAATGAAAGCTATCAGTTTTCTTGCACCCTATACAAGTAACGGAATGGTACTTTCGAACACAAGTTAAAAGTATAGTGGAGAATTCTCCGTCTCGATAATCGAAAATCATTGTAGCTGCAGAAATTGAAACCGAAGAGAATATCGTTCTTAAATATTCATAATTATCTCCACTCCTATCTCGTTCGGTTCACAGAAATACCTGGAGAGAATCCAAGCTTGAAATAATTTTATTCTCACCGCGGGGTAATATTCTCGACTGGAAACAAATTATTGAAAGTAGAGAGAAACTGTCTCGTTCTGACGCGTTACATATTAAAAAAACACGGCATTCCATTGGTCTTGTTACTCGTCAATTGCCTACGAGATAAAAATATAAGAAAAAAGTATCTGCGTCGGCGTTTCCATGGTAATCGGCTCAAAGTCTTTGATCAAACGGTACAGGACTGCATTAAATTGGATTGTAGACGAACGGAGAAAGCAATTTGCGTGCACGAGTCCTTCTTTTCAGGATCGCAAACAAATGAAAACCCGAAAAGAAGGAACGAGTTCGACGGTGCGCGCACGTATTTCTATGTGAGAAAAAGGGAGAAAGAGAGCTTGTGTTTGTAAATTCAATCGCGTACATCCCAGACGTAATATCGTCCCCGAGTTATAATATACTCGACTTTTTTCGTCTCTCATCCTTTTTCCCGACGATATTGTTTTACGCTTGACAAGACCAGAGGTACTCCGCATCTGCGGCGTCTTGCCTTACCACAGTGCTTTCGATTTAAATGTTCAGTCTTTATTAGAGCTCGAGTAAGAGAGAGGAAGAGAGAGAAAGACAGAAAAGTAGAGTATAAAATCTCTCGCTTTAACCCTTTCGTAAAATTTTCCCAACGATTTTGGTAACTCTCTCAGGGTAACCAGTCGAGCTAACAACGTGCTTCAAATCCGATTTTTTCTTCCTCTCCTTTTCTCTCTTTGACATATTTTTGAAATAGCGCACGGCCGGCAGTCGTTGAGACTTTATTGAATTAGGAAATTTAAAAAATTTCGGACTTGGTTCGTAAAACGAGCGTAAGGATTATGAATTTTAATCCGATATTTTATGCAAAAGGGAGCACTCGTGGACGAAGCTAAGTGGCTCATCTTTTAAAATACCCAGAAAATTTTTGTCCTCCCTACCTCCTTTTTTTTGCGCAAACCTACGTCATTCCGTGCTCGAATCTCCGACCATTACACATCCCGCGGATATATTAATACCGACTACATATCTTGGAATATTAAAGCAAATATATAATATACACTCGCTCAGCGAATGTATGTAAATCCGGTCTCCGCGTTTCATGAATATACATCCGGTATAAAGTGTGTGAAAAGATTCTGCTTCGCGCGCCAATAACCCCACGAGGAAACGTAGAGAGAGAGAGAGAGAGAGAGAGAGAGAGAGAGTTCATTAATGTTAGAGTTGGAGCATTTTCGAGTTACCAATTGACCCTCCAAATTCCTCTCCGTATATGCTTTTTCATATTGAGAGGTGGAGTGAAAGAGGGAGGAGGACTGCAACGAAACGTGGAAAATTCCATGTGCCGACGAAAATTCAAGCCCGTAGCCGATACCGAACGAGCGAAGTCGGCAGTTTTTCAGTAATATCGTGGTATCGTGAATTGTCACGGTGTGCTTGTGTGTATGTGTGTGTGTGTGTTTTTTTGTTCATCGTCCGTCGTCGTGTTTGTCCAAATCGGATATATCGAGCATACCTTCGGCCCGTCGGGTCCTTTGTGACTCGGGCAAATGACCGTTTTTACCCCTTTTACGCCGTTAGTTTTCCATTGCCCGTATTTGCTTTCATTGTTTCCGCTGGACCCACTCCTGGTAGTGAGATCGCGCGAGCCTCCCTGTCGGTATTTTCCGTGCTTTTGATCCGGCAGAGTGCGTTACGTACCTTTATTCGTTCCAGCCTCCAGTCTCACCCCCTCCCTCTCATTTCGCCAAAAAAAGAGTGAGTCCGTATTTCATTCTGGAAAATTAGCTGGGCTTCTCGCCCGCGCCTGGACGAGGCAAATACCTTCCGCACGGCTTGTCTTGCGACCTCAAACGTTCATAGTCGAGGGTCTGATATCAAGTGCGAGAGAGAGAGAGAGAGAGAGAGAGAGGATGAGAGAACTCGTTGAACAGAATCTGTGCGATACGATCTTTCTTTTTCGTCTATTGAAATTGCTGCGCAAACGCAATTACGTCGTGCTCGTTCATCCGTGCCTATGAAAAGCGGAAAGAAGGGGGGGGGGAGAGAAAGGGAGGAGGGAGTAAAAATGATAGGAAATCTGGATGGTCTAGGTGGAGCAATCGAGCCCTCGAGCAACCACCCGCGGTGTGCTCGACTGTGTAGAAAGGGTACATATAGAAACGCCACTTTATACGCATGTATCACAGTATCCTCATTGGCATCACACCAAACTAATTGAACGAGCGTACGAGTACGTTTCAATGCAGTTTCTCTGTCTCTCCCTCTTTCTCCCGCATCAATGAAACAAGAGAGAGAAAGAGCCAAAATGCATTGAACGAATCCAATAGTCTCACGCCATATTTCGTTACTTGCCACGTTCAATTCGCTGATTGACGCATTATTGGATTTTTCACTTTGGCACGTTTTGCGCGGTTATTATTATGAAAGGCATATTATGATTTTATTATAGCATTAATGCAGCTCCGTAGCAAATAGCTCTACGAGAAATAAGAAAATCGATTTCGGAATAGTTCGAAACTGTTGGAATATTCGATTCTCGTACTATAGACATCGATAATTGCTAGACCTTGTTATACAAGCATATTCGCGATTCAGTTTCTTGTATACCATACCTCGAGTTAAAAAATTTGATCATATTTTGGTTGTATTTAATAATCTGTATTTTTATTATAAGATTCTTAAAAACGACTAACCTTTATTGTATCTTACCTTTCCGGTGTAAATTGTTCTCGCGGGCTGACCCATCCGGAAAATTTGCTTCGATATCTCATTGGTCATTCTTCAGTCTTTATGAGACATTTTACACTGTACACTCTACACAGAAACTCGCGAAGAAAAATGAAACTAATTCCCGACTCCAAAAACTAACCTCTAAACAAATTACACGAATGACGCTACTATAATAGTTGTAATGGCCGTTTTCTTACTGCGCATGCGCAGTCAAGTAACGAAGATCGAGATTTGCGCAGAACACGGTGACGTCACTAAGATTGGGGTCGGCGCATGCGCTGTAAACAGGTGCCCGTTGCGATTATTAAAAATATGAGTAGTGTCTCCGTGGTAGTGTCACTCGGTTACATCGTGTAATTTGTTTATAGGTTAGTTTTTTGCATCACGATTGTGTATCTTGGATCGTGCTTAGTTTTATTTCTTTTCGTGGGTTTTTGTGTATCGTGTAATGTGGAAAGTGTCTCTAAAAGACTGGAAGATGTTCGCGAATTTCCTTGATGGGTCAGCCCGCAACAACAATAGACGCAAAAAAAGTGAGGTTAAATTCTTTCACTCGATAAATCGATATATTATCCCGTGTCGTTTTTGACCATGTTTAAAAATCTGTGTTTACACTGTTTTTGTGAAATTCGAGACTAAAAAACCGAATAAATGAAACAAAATACAGACTTAAATACGACCAATATCATATCTCGGGACTCCTCAAGTAAATTCGAACTGTGAATCTGGATAAATTTCTTAGTCCTGCGAAAATGTTAAATTTCATGTCGAAGAAAAAGTCATGTCATAACTCTCATAACAATAATATTTGAAAGAAATGGTCATTTTAAAATCTATTTTTCTTACTGAAAAACGAATAATAAAACGAGTTCGCGTCTGACATTCTGAAATTCCCGTGGAGAATGTAGGTACGCAAATAAAATATAACGCTACTCGAGATTGTGTCGTTCCGCCAAGAAAAGCCGGCTAAACGCACTGACATTGATACGTTCTTTATCGCACGCTGTCCGATTGTCCCCGACGTGCGAGAGTTAAGTTACAATAGCTTCGAAACGTCGTGAATTTTATTTATCGTTGCGTTTTTCCACCTCCATTATTCATGAGGAGCGTTTGGACATCTAATGCCACCTACTGAATACTCTCTTCAAAGGCGAATAAAAATTTTCGTGAAGAAATTCGTGTTTTGTCTCTTTCTGTGTATTTTTTTCTAACTCTAATTTTCGACGTTTTTAGTTGCAGGGTTGTTTCGAGCCGATAGGATAATCTACGCGTTGTCTGAATGGTGAGTTTTTAATTCTAATTAACGCGAAACTCTTCTCGAAAAAATTCAATTTGCTTGGATATAAAAAAACTTGTTAAGTGGGTCATTCAATCGTACATTCGAAAAGAGAAAAAGCAATACTAGATGTTCAACGAAGAAACACTTTTTACCCGCAAAGTCATTAAACGTTACCCGGATCTACATTAATATCCGGCAGCTCAGAAGTGAGAGGACACTACAAAGAGTAATGGTGAGCTCTCTTGGCCATCTTATAGCGCTCAGCGTGTAAGGTCCTTCACTTTTTTTCAATTCCATTTTCCGTTTCCTTTCCTCATCCACCAGTTTGTCTTCTGGTTCACCGGATCTTATACAGAGCTCCTTTTTATCTCTCTTTTCCTTCTCTACATTGTTGTTTAATTCGACCCTCGCCTCTTTTACACACTCTCTCTCTCAGGGATATATTTGCTCGTTCGTTCCCTCGATTGCGCCCCGAATCAGAATTTAACAAATGATTAAAACCTCCAAAACCTTTCGCTTCAAGCTTCTCGCTCTAACGCTGTCGGTAGTAAATTTAATACTATTTAGCACCTTCTCATGGCCGATATTTCCCATTTCGAAGGATATGGGACATCATTAGTGTTAAATAACACTGTTTGAAATCTTCATATCCTTCTGAACGAAAAAAATTAAATACTGAATTAAACCCTGAGATTTATTACAGTGGATTTTGTGGGTTTTAATAATAGCTCTTAAACAATATTTTAGTTCTTCATATTTATTCAATTGTATGTCTCGAAGAATTAACACTATTTTGAAACATCCTGATCTGCTGCTGGTTTTGCAGGACTAAATAAGAATTAAATTTACAATCGTAAGAAATTAGGATGATTTCAAGAGTTCAACCAGGTTTATTGGTTACGAAGAAACTATATTTTGATCCTACGAATGCCGCATGAAGATCTTATGAAACTAAACTAGACTTATATGTATGTTGGCATTGCAAAAGATGAAAGAAAAATAGGTTTTGAAGGTTCAAGTCAGTGTTTAAATTCTGACTCGGGGCCTCACGGTAAAATCCCTGCAGCTATACCGTTACTCGACGTTCATCGGCATCTATCTTTAACGAGGACCTTTACCCAATGAGTAATTACAAGATAAACAATTATTGATAATGATAAATGAAAAAAAA
>NCVS01001591.1:0-11670 GCA_003055095.1 Goniozus legneri | reverse complement strand
GGGGGAGAGGAAGAAAGAGAGAGAGGAAGAGAGAGATACTTCATGGGTGGTAGTGCGCTCAAGAGTGCTGATTATGATCCTACGAAAGTACGAAGGTGCTAGATCATCCGGCTCCCGCTGTATTGTTCTCGTCCTCGCGATCTGACACGCTTCCGACTCTTGCAAGATTCTCTCGTTCTCGCTCTCTCGCAACGGCTCGACGAATATCCGAGCGCGAGCTGTTCACGGAATTTGAATCTGTGCCACCGTTGGCGCGTGATTTTAGGAGGCGTAAATATATCCAGAGCGTGCAAGCTTTATCGTTTCCGAAGATAGGAGGAGGAGGAGGAATTAATCAACGTCGTCGCTAATTATAATTTGAATTGCTTTTCTAAAGTCCCTTTGTGTTTCCGCAACGTTTAATGAAAGTTTTATGAAATTTCAGTGCTCTACGAAAAAGACAGAGGGTCAAAAGGTCAACAATTTTTGCTGCTATAGCTAGTCGATCGAAGTGAACTATAAAGTAAAACAATATAGTCATAAAATATCAATATTTATATAAAAATAAATTTTAATATCCTTATACTTGTTTCAACATTCTCATTTCTGCTTATAAAGTTAGAGAAAATTTTTTAAATTCGATGTAGGTAATACTAGGAAAGTTTCAATTCTCGATTTTTCAAAAATCACAGATGACATAACTCGACACTCATAGCACTTTACGTGATTTTTGTTATTCCGAATCCGAGACAGGAACCGTGGCTTTCGTGGAATAGAAAAATTCTTTTTCGGCGCAAATGCGTTAAAACAAAATATTCCAAAGTTACGGTCGAGCGAGGACTTCCGCGGCGAACGCGCCTTCCGCGTCTTTTCCCGAAGCACTTGAGAGTCGAGTGTCTTCGCGTTAGAACAACGAGTTTATGCAAGTTGAAGTAGTGGGGACTACTTAAACTACTCTCTTGGCGAGTATCGGGTAACCATCTCGTGCCCTATCTTTAATAAAATCCTGATTGATGTCTAAACGTTGCCATTTGCGTATTTATCGTATAAGAAAGCTCGCATGTGCACTGAAAGAAAAAGATTGTGATTTCAAATATTTTAATAATTTTTACAAAGAGTAAAAAGAGTAACAAAGAGTAACAAAGAGTTACAAGGAGTAATCGTCGCTACGAAAAAGTCTACTTTGTAAATTTATTATTGTTGTACCTATCAAGTGAGTCTATCAACTCAGCATGTTGTTGCATTTTGTTGTTTTGACACATTGACTTTGTTGCAAAATGCAATGTTATTTACATTAACATTGTTGTTAATAAAATCAATATCAAGCCAACTGAAAGAAAATGCCATTCTTACTTTCTTACTTTTCTTACTTCTTCAGTGTGGCGTTTCCCAAGTCCACTTGACTTCCATACATGAACATTTTCAATGGAAAACAAGAAAGGTTCAAAGCCAAACTAATTTCCCACAATGTAAAATTCTTCGATTTGTTCAACACCGCAAATATATGTATACGTGTATAGTAGACGGGAGTTGTCGAAAGGAGAATAAAACGAAATAGGTGAGTAATATTTTTCCATGCATCCATTTAACTGCTCGGTGATCAGTGAAATTCTCCACTTTGGTCGTGTTGCGAGGTAGCGTAGAGGGCATTGTTACGAAAAATCAGCGTACATTTTTCACGTGGCGTGGCACAATGGGCGAAGCGAAATGCCACGGCATCCGACGCGGCACCTTCCTATTGTGATTTTCCAGCGTTTCTTCGCATCGCGAAACTATCATCCACCCTCTTCCTCCATCCCTCTCGTCCATTCCTTGCGATCGGAGTTTGCAGATGTTTTCAAACACCACGGGCATAACGCGCTAATAAATGGAAAATCACTCTCGAACTGACGCTGTCTCACCGCCATTATAAACTCCGGTATTTTCTTCCCTCTATTTCCACCCAAGTTTCGCTATTAAATTCTTTTCCCCACGGATAAATTATAACCGGCGAAATTGGAAATTCCGAATCTCATAAACGATCAACGCGATATCATCGTGGAAACCAAACTCTTCCCGAACGGATATACGATGGGATTTTGTTTGCCAGCTCGCAAGTTGAAATACGGTAAAATAGAAGAACAAACGTTATATTTGCGAGCGCGGAGAGTAAAAGGGAGCGGAGGACAGGATCGGTCTCTATCGTGCGGAGCGTGACGTGGAGAGTCCGTTCTATATTCTCGAGGACTTGGGGAGGTTAAGGATGCGAAATCCCGGGATGGAATGGATTCGAGTCGTCGATGCGTGCCCTCGAACGGAATACGAGGATCACAGTGGGGCTCAATTGGCAAATTCGCCGTGATCCATCCTCGTGTTTTGCCCCCTTACCCCTTCTTCTTCTCTGCTCTATCGCGATCTCTCTCTCTCACACGAATCTCCATTTTCCGTTCTAGCAACTTGTCTCCGCCTAACCGCAATGATATACACCGAGTCTGGCAACCGCCAATTTCGCATCGAGATCCGTGTACTAACGCCCGCGCGCTTGTCGTCTCGTCTCTCGTTCCTCTGTCTCCACCTCGCTCTCTCTCCCCCTCCCCCTCTCTCCACTCCCTCTAGCTGCACACGACAGAACGAATTCCCCACTCGACGTTTGTACCAGAAATTCAATATCGCGCTATGACGTGCTTTAATCGATATATCGGTAACCGTTAATTTACTGCGACAGGGACACGGCAGATGACGGGAATCATCCTCTCAGTTGCCCCCTTCCCGTCCCTTATCGTCTCGTCGCTATTATTAAAAATTATAACGCGCAATTTTGGGATCTTTTGTCACCTCGATCACAATTTTTTTGCAGTTGAGTGATCGACAGAATCTATCTATACAAAAATTACGAAAATACATTCGACCATTGCACATCCGAGTATTATACAGTTATATACCCCAATATTTTATTTTGCTCGATTTTTCTATTTTTTACTACAAACTAAGACATAAATTTAGTTGTAAAATTGACATTATATTAAGTATATATTTATTCTAAAGATATACCTCTATGTGATGCGAACTAGCCCCTTAATTTGTTATACTATTATTCTTTAATATTGTATTAATCATGCTATATGTACAGTCTTCTCTTTTTATACTTGGCTTAACTCTTTTCTCTTTTTATAATGTGCCCTAGTGCCCTAGTGCAGCTCAGTCTCCATTATTCATTCTTAAGAACTTATTATTTTTCACAAATTTTCTAGTCTTACATTTTTATGTATATTATTTAACTTAATGAATACTTGAACTAAGATAATAGGAAGAAAAATGATATAGATGTTGCTCACGGTTCATAATTTCAGCTTCGGAATCCGGCACTCCACGTATAACGGAAATCAATGTTGATTTTTGGGAATCGAGAAATTCACGCGCCATTGGATTACAGGGGTTTTTTTTTCGAACGACGACGAGAAGGGTGGTTGGGGAGCGGCTGGCACGCCCACGTGACTCGCTTCTCTCTTTCTCTCTCCCTCTCAATATATAGAAGCCCGAGCGCGGAGGACTCCAAAATGCGCGCGCGAACGTTTAACAGATAATTAACTGGCATTAACGCTCCACTCCGGGAAATTACATTCGGCCGGAACTCGTATTTTTACCTCCCTCCCACTTCGTAGCCCTCCGAGGCCGGTGCAAGAGAATTGGGGTTGAATTGGGGATGGAAGAGGACAGACAACACATACTATATATGTATATATTCTTATACATAGATATACACCAGGGTGCAAGAATTACTTTTCCAACGCAACTTTTGTTGTTCCTTGTCTCTCCTCGGTTCTTTTTTTCTCATGCGAGGTTCTTGCCACGATGATAGACCGGATTACACCATCCGAAGCGCTTTTCCCGCCATTTTCTACCAATTTTCACGTAGAGAGACACTACAGTCGGTGTATCCAGTTGGCAATTAAGGTCAGACTCGCCGATTTGTCACGCGCTTAGCTTTGCTCCGCTTTTAACGCGATTTCCTTCGACCCCTCTCTCTCTCTCTCTCTCTCTCTCTCTCTCTCTTTCTTCTTTCTTCGTTTCCCTGCTTTTTGTTCGCATCGATCTACTTTCTACCGTTCTCCATTTTTCCCTGGGTCGCGTGCGAGCCACTCCGCAAAGTACTTCTTGTCCTCCTCCCCAGCTCTCGCACGCGCTACGTACAAAAGAGCTTTGCCCGCGTGCGCGACCTATTTTAACCGTGAAAATTTCGTCGACCACCGTGTCACGCGACCGGCTGCTCATTTTTTTTCGTTCTACCCTTATCTCACTCTCTCGCTGTTATGCGTCTAGGGTTTTCGGGGCGTATGGCTGTCATGAAAATATTCACAAACGGGCGGCGAAAGAAAAACACTCGACACACCGAGCGCATAATATAGCCAAGACCGAACTTACATATTCATTTGCCCGAAACAATTAAAAAACCCGGAGCGAAAAGTTTCGCGCGAAAATATTTTTCCCTGCTTTTAACCTTTTGTTCGTTGCGCGCGGAGCAACTCCGAAAAAACGATTCTCTTTCTTTTTCGGGACGCGATTTACGCAGCCGCAAAATTTCAACCGAAAATGCTCGGTAATCGCGAAATTGCCCACGCTCGTTCATCCGGGCTGCTACGGTGAGGCCGAAGATTATGCTAAGTTGGGTCCTCGCCGCGTGAAAATTGTTCGGCTCGTTTTCTCCGTCTCCCTCTCGCTCCCGAGGCTTTTAGCGGACTCGAGATCGGGTTATAAGCGCGATCGGAAATCCTTAAGCGACGCGTCATCAATAAAATATGCATATGTACATCGGCCGGGCCGTTTCGCGAGAATCTCGTGTTGGGTTACGTGCTAACACGCCGCGCCGAAGATTCTCCGTGTGTATATATGTATATACGTAGACGTTTCGCGTGTATTAATCTGCATAAACTCATTCCTATGCAAACGAAGAGATTCGACGTCGAACTAGGATACCGCGGGAGGCTTACACCGCAACTTAGACGGGACTTAAATGCATATGAATATACGGGGTGTCACGAAACAACTATTCGACTCGGTAAACTATGATCCGAATAATTAATTCGAAATTTTACTCTATCGAGTCGCTTTTATCTATTATAATTGTATTTTGTTCAATCGGTTTAATACATTTTGTTCGTCGACCGATTTATTTTTTTTTTTCAAGAAAATATGTTTTCAAAGCAAAGAACAAATTTGTTGAAGCTATACTTGATATCCATTTCAAAATATATGCATAAGTAAACATTTAATTCGATAAAATGAATTATTGCTTAAAATTTCAATTAAATTGGTATCTGCAGTTCAAACAATTATTTTGTGTAGCAAATTATTTAAACGTAAAATAAATATTAAGTACACTAAACAAAATTTTATTTGCAATGCATCGTCATGCACGTGAGAAAATTCTCAGTTGATAAAATCTTTCATATTTTATGAATTCTTTAAAAGGGAGACACCCTATAAACGATACGTACATACAACACGTAGACATCGCAAAAGCGATACCGATCGTAAATGGAAGCCTCCTTCGAGCTCCGTTGTTGGAATAATAATTGCGCGTGAAGATTCCCTCCTTCCCCACCACCCGACTGCGCTACGGTCTGATGTCAAGGTGCGAGGTATGAGGTGCGGAACGGCACCTGTGAACGAGCGCGATAATCTCGCCCATTCCACCCCCCGACGTTATGATGAAAAGAAAACAATGACGAATAATTTCGGCTCCACCCCCAGCGTCGTCACCTCTCGTGCGAATACCATCTCCTCGTTCTCGCGAGGTGGGGAGGAAATTGATTTCGGCGGCTTACACGTTCTACCGAAGGAAAGAGAATGTGAGAGAGAGAGAGAGTGAGAACGACTGGGACCTCCGTCCTCATGAATACGATTATGAGGTGAGATTTTTACGACTAGCGAGAAAATAAGATCACATAGCCGTTGTGTGTGCGCCCGAGCGTGTGTAGACGAGTCTGCAAAGAATCACCGGGCGAAAGGTGGAGGAGGCTCTCGACGAGATGCGATATCGAAATAACGCGCGTATAATGCTCGACGGATTGACCGTCCTTGTCGGCGAGCTTTTGTTGACACTACTCCGATTGGCTAACGTAAGCTTTGATATTGAAATTTTTTTCCTAAACCTCGCTCATTTTTAATTAAAATTCTTTGCATTATCGCGAGTCGCTCTCTGAGAATGCAATATGCCATGAAATTCTTTCGTACGCGACATACTTATACTCTAGATACTATATTTTTGACAAAAAACAGATATTAGATCGTCCGAAGTAACTCGTAACGAGAAATTATACCGACGTGGATTTG
Organism: Goniozus legneri; assembly: GCA_003055095.1. NCBI lineage: Eukaryota > Metazoa > Arthropoda > Insecta > Hymenoptera > Bethylidae > Goniozus > Goniozus legneri. Next base: position 5,379 of record NCVS01001591.1, on the reverse strand, counting down.
ATCGTCCCCTAGCTCGTTAGGTGCTGTTGCACATCTATAATTCCTAATTGAAAAATACGCTGAACGCGCGGACGCTGTTCGTAAATAGTTTTATGGCCGCGGAAGAAAGAGGGTTAATTGAATTTAATGCGCGATAGCCAGAGCGTGAGCACACGAGCGCGTAAACATTTTACTACCTGAATTATTTATTTTGTCGTATTAGTCGTTGCAATTTTCAATGAATTCCGCGGTAACTTACAACAATAGATTAACTCCCGAACCGCATATTGGTTTCGCGGATGCTTCTCGCACGCGTGTTATTGTTATTTTTTTTTTGTGGATCTGCACGTTTCGAAATTGGAACGTGTGTGTTTACCGCTAAATTGAATTGAAAATACATACATGTACGTTTTACGCCGGAACTGTTCTTTTTTCATTTAACTTGCGTCCGCGTGTAACTTAACCAATCGAAAAAAATGTGAAATAAAATATAAAAAAATGATATTTGAACTTACTCAGCCTTTCGATAAACTAACAATGTACGAGCAAACTCGATTTTCATGAGAATTTCAATCCCCGTTGTAAACCAGATTGAATATTGATCGCCGAGTTCTGTTTGTAATGTACGGATGTATAATATTATTGCTTGTTATTAATCAATTTTCGAGATCATAACAGCTTTCGTTATGGAAAAAGTACGCTCATAACTCACCGATATAAAATATTAATTCGACTGATGGCAACGGTTATTAATTTCAATAGACGGTTCGAAGAGAAGGGCAAAAATCGACATCTTGTCGTCTAATTGCATTTTCCAATTACATTTTTTACGATCGATGCGTACGTACGAGTCGGAGATCCCTATGTATGTTTAATGCGAGCAAGTGGGAGGCCGTATACGACCGTGAAGAGCGACTTTCTTCTCGTACTACCGTTCACCATTACTTATTCACTGACGCTGCAATTACTGACGCGTACTCCATCAAACTTCATACCCGATGCAGCGTGCTCTTTTGCTACCAACCGACTCGTTCTATCTTCCTTTCGCGCGAGCATTATATTCATACGTCGATGTACACGTCCGAGCGAAAACTAGATCACGACTTTTGATAATCTTGACTGAACCTATACTCTCTGCAAATACTAAGAATTACACGTTGTGATAAATTACAAGTAATGTAAACTGGTAATAATTTAATAAGAGTAAAGAATAAAATAGAATAATTATATTAATGTACATTAATTATAATATCTTATTCTTTAATCTTGTTCAATTATTCATGTAACTGAAGGTTCCATCGTTGGAGTCCAACGATATTTCGAAAAAATTTTTTTTCGCAAAACAAATTCACATATCTTTTCAAAATACACTTTAACAACGAAAAAACACATTTATGAAATAATTTTTGGCCATTTTTGACCAAGTTGGTCATCCGTGTCCAAGTTGGTCATTCGTGTCCAAGTTGGTCAAAAATGGCCAACTTGTTCAAATATGGCCAAAAATTATTAACGATGATTAGTAACGACAATTCATAAGTAAACTGTCAATAATTGAATAAAAATGATATGAATGAATATAAGCTTCATTTATATTAATTTGTGAGTTCTCAAATATCCTTAAACGTTTGGACTCGAGCGTAGACTTCTCCCCTTTACTACTATTAACCGCTATTTTTTTCTTCCTTCTATTCCAGATCGACAAGGCAGAAATGACGCAGGAATTGCGGTGAGAACGCGGCGAGGGTGAAGCCCTCGCACGAGAAAAAAGAAAAAGGAGGAAACTATGGCAAAAAGCTTCCACTTGTGCGCCAATGGGGCCCCACCTGGAGTGTTTTACGTACTCGGCATCGTTTTCGTCCTCTGCCCCGCCGTAACCGGCGTAGACCTCTGTAAGTATCTCATTACAACCCCTGCACAGCCTTACACAATTTTCCGAACCGACAGCCAAGACTCTCGGCTACTTTTTCCTCCCACTATACCACACAAACGGATTTCTTGCACTCGCATCATCGATAAAATTTACGAACTCGGAGATATTAATTTTCGGTAATTCTTTTTTTAGTGCATGCTCGTTACAGACCTGTTGAATTGATCATTACCTCATTTCACGATGCGATAACGTACGCCGAAACGAATTTTCAATAATTTCAGAAGAATCAATGAACATCATGCCGCGAGTATCAAATATTCATCGCTTCAGTTCAATATATTTCGTAATAATTTAATTAATTGTACGTACATAATATTACCTTTGAAACTCTGGAATTTTTCGATTTACGGAAAATCACGTTACGGGATTAATAAAACGTTACACGATAATAATATTCGGGCAAACTGACGAATATCGCCCGATATAAGGTCTCGCACGGGAATTTCACTTTCGCAATTTGCATTATATTCAAACTGAAAAGCCATTTCAGCGGTGTCATTTGAATGCGAAGTTGACGTCGATGAATCGAGAAAGCTCGTAGACATGAAATCTCGCGTATACGGAGCGAAAAAAACTCAACAAAGTGTACGTGTGCGAGTCGCTAGACGACGACGCTGAGGATTAGAACTGCCGCGTCGCGTTCGACTTCCGCTCCCTCTCGCGTACTCGCTCACGGACAAAAAACCAGGTTGCATCGATTTGCATGTCGGAGTGCCTTAGTCAGCGTTGGCGAAACCGTTAGCCCAGCTAAACGAGCATTCAGAGGCGCCACGATACTAAAAGCTCGCCTGAAAACTTTCGATCTCCCTCCTTTATTCCCTTTTTTTCCGTACATTCACCTCCACTCCAAATGCGAGTGTGCTCCGAATTTCAAAAAGTCTATATCGTTAAATAAATCATCTTAGCTTAATTCTTTTTTTTTATCAATATAGTTGAGTGCAGTCAATATTCAAATATGGGCTTTGAATTGAAGTTTGACTCGTCGCCTTAAGAACTAACTATTCTCATAATAGACGTACAATGTAATTCCCTACGTAAATCACTTATTAATAATTATTAATAATGTACATTCAATAGAATAGAGTATTTATCGAGTTGACTTTTATAAATCAAGAGTTTGGGGAAAAAGTGAAAGGTACTACGAAATATGAGCCTAGAGGGATGTAGAAAACGTAACTATAAGTAACGGAGAAGCCTCGTTAGCTTGATTATGTCCAACAAAGGAATTCGATTCGAACGATCAAACCAAGAATATTCGCTTCGGGGGGAGAAATAAAGCACATTAGGGATCCAGCTGTGATAAATGCAATATATCGAAAAGCCTTCATTAATAATAGCCTCGGAAACGTTCTATCGTATTGCTCCACCGGAATGTGTGTTATCGGTTCGAGCTATCTCATCTCATGCGTTACGCGAAATCGACTTGACCGCTACTGGTACCTCTGGTCGACCGCGACCCGGCTTTACGCCAACTTTGCGTAAGAGTTAGCCCAGTGAGAGGTCTTCGAATACTGGTAAAACCCCTAATCGAAGAAAGCTACTCGGAACATTCTCATTCAAAATTTTAATATTAATCAAAACCTACTAAACCTACTTTTCTTGGACCTTTCATTATTCTCACATAAAATAATCTAGTTTAGTCTTAAACCAAAAATAAAAATTGTTGAATTTACTTAATATTTATCTCTATAAGTTCAAATAAATATATTGAGTACATTCAACCAAATATTTGTTTGAATTAATACTAATTTCATTCTAAACAATATTTTTTTGTAAGTAATAATCCATTTTATCGAACAAAATATTTATTTACATATTTTAAAACAAATATTAAGTAGCTTTAACAAAAAAGACTAAAATGTAAGTTATTTTATCCTGCAAAATCCGCCGTAGGCTGTTTCGAAATAGCGTCAGTGTTAGTGTTAGGATGTTAAAATGTTAGTGTTAGTGACCAGACTATCAAGAATTCACGAGGAGTAAATTCAAAAAGTATCTCGAGGTGTATAATAGTATTTATAAGTTTATAAGTATCCTTCTGAAAGGGAAATACGTCCTTTGAGCGGCTCAGCATTAATCCTTCAAGAAGTACAGACACGATGACAGAACTCGAAGGTTTAAGTAAGAATTAAAATTCTGACTCAGCGCGATATCGATCGCAAGTGTACAATACGCTTATGTAATGTACCACGCATAAGCAAACGTTAACCGAATCCTCTCGGCCAGTCGGAATGGATTTCGTCGCAAGCTCGAATTTCAACGTCGTTGATTGGCGTACAATATTCGACAGTCAATGATCCACCTTATCCGCGTTAAAACTGTACTCGATATCCGACAACGCGCATTATTCGCTCGCGCTACGTATTTTCTACCCCCTCCGGTCCATATTGCGGTAATACAGGCGTCTCCCGACGAGATTTTACGATTCACGCGTGGCCCGTAATGGAAACGTCGTTGATGCACGGGGGCATAAACGCGCTGGGAATTACCGGATATTCGATACACATACGCCGCGAGACAGAAGTGTCAAACATCGTTATCGTCAACGACCGAAATTACTCTCGATATGCGCTGCTATATTATTAACGTTCGGAGATTCTTCGATCTTTACTGCTTGCTCATTCCGATACGGAAGCGAAGGCGAAGTATCGGAGCGTGGAAGGAGGTATTTCGTGATTGATCTCCAAATAAAATGGACAAACTTTTTAAATGGGATTCGTATTATTGGATTTGGCGAAACAAGTGCAATATCGTAGAACCGCGGAGATTATTTATAGATTCGAGATTGCGGCTGGTTGTCGAAAGCCAAGACCTCGATTATATTCAGTGAAAGACGAATGGATTTGGTAAAGGAAAAAATCGAACGGGTTAAATTGCATTCGATCTTTTCACTCGTAACGGGATTCCTTATAATGATTTTATACGTAGAACAACCATTAGGCTGATTGACGTTTGCCCATTCCGAGCAATTGTTCGATATTGAATCGTTTCATCCGGATTAATCTAAAATATCTCCCGCACCGTGAACCCTGAATAAACGAATTGATCGAAGTCCGAGATGCTCGAATCAGAGAGAGATAGAGAGAGAGGCTCTAATTCGTATCAACCACGATTGAAAGGCCAATCTTCCTAACTCGTTTAACCGTTACTTGGGGTAATTAGTATTAATTACAGATCTCTTTTCAACCTCTTCTCTTCCTCTCGATCGAAATGCTCCATTTTAACGGAAAATTGCAGATACGATTAACATTATCCACTCATCGTGAATTGTTTCAATATTTAGAAATTATTGATTCAGCGTTTATGCACGGATGATTTATCGGTTATTGAGCGAATCAGAGAAATACAACACGAGAAATGCGGGAATTTGTTGACGCGAACGCAAATCCTCACTTGAAATTTTCGCATTATCGATAATAAGGATGTCAGATAGCGTGTGTGAACTTAGCGTCTCATCTGTTGGAAAATCATTA
>NCVS01001590.1:12875-38890 GCA_003055095.1 Goniozus legneri | reverse complement strand
CCGAGCTGATCCTTGCGGAAGCGCCGAAACTCTTAAAAGCCAGGGTGCGCGGTAATATATATATTTAAGAACCCCCGAGTCGCGGTGGAGCCGGTTTCCGCACCTCGCCGAGGCAGGAAGAGCCACCCCGACCACCACCTACGTATATCAAACGTCGGTAAAGTCGGATTTATTACGTTTCAAAACTTTAACAATGTCCGAGTAAGTTGCCCATCGGTGTGACTTTAACCGAGTTCGGGATGAGTTCGCTAGCTCCTCTTCCCCTCCCCTCCCGCCCCCTTCCCGTCTCTCTTTCTCTCTTGGATGTACCTGAAAACTCAATTCGCGTGTGCGCGCGCCTAGCTCGCGATTCATCCCCTCGTCCTCCGGCAACGGCTACCGAACTTTGGCCCGGTTGTCCGTGGGGTTTATTGGATCGACGTACGAGGCCCCCTACCACACATACACACACATACTCTCTCTCTCCCTCTCCCCTTATTCCGGAAAGAAAATAAAGTACGCGCGCGCGGAAAATCGACCCACGCCGCGGAGTTCGCGAGGAAAGTAATAAGTCGACTAACCGCTGCCAGCGCTCTCGCGAGTGCTGCGGGGTTACTTTTTCGGGGAATCCCCACGCTGCGGTTTTTACGGACCAGTTAATCGACGACCACGATTCGATCGATCGTCTCGCGGCGAACTTTTCGATAACGATTCGGTTTTCGAGAATTTCGCCGATGAGGAGTCTTTTACGACTTCTGAGAGAAATTGCGACAGCTCGGTTCGAGTGTAACATGTAGCAAATCGAAATATAGTCAAATAAGACTGTATTAATTGTTGTTACTATCAAAGACTAGTCGATCCTTTATCAGTACCTAAATATCGTGAACTGTACTACTTTTTCGAGTGTACAACTGGTAACGTATGGTATCCGTCTACGAGAAACGTCGAGAGAGCAAATTTCGTCTGAGCGATGATTAACACGGGATTAACACACCGCGATAGAGTCGATATTAGGCTATATTGATGATAGTATACAGGGCGCCTTAGTACCCGTCGTGGGCGTTGCTCGAGGGGCCGCGAGGGGGGACTAAGAATCCGGATTAACCAAAGGAGTCTGCTTGGTGGATGCGAACAGTACCGATACACAATATCACAGCCACCACTACCAGCATCTACTCATCTCTCGTCTTCGCTATTCCGCTCTATCGACCTCCGACGGGACGCACGAAACCGCATGTGAAATTACAATATCATTTTAGCGAAGGGATCGCTCGGAGCTAGTCTGACGTCTCGCAGTCCCGGTAACTTAGACGATTAATCCGAGTGGAAATTTGTACGTTTATCGGTGTGTATCGGATATTAGCTCGTAACCGCGCTCGTTGTCTCTATTATGAAACGAGGTCGTTAATATGTGGGGTATGCACTCGGCGCGACCCAGCCGCATGTAGTTCATTCTGCTTCGTCTGGCGGAGGTGTCTGGTGTAGCGTGCGGTCGGGTCGCACCGGATTGGATGCCGAGCGCTAACGAGAGAAGACGTTCTTTGCCGATATCGACGAAAAACACGGTCTCGCTTCGTCCTGTCAACGAAATCGAGCTATATTCCTCGATATCGAATTGGATTCTTTTCCCGTTATCGCCGGAGCATATCGGCCCGGGGAGCGCGAAAACAGTAATGGGTTCTCGGTATTACGGAGTCTTTCATAGAACGGGCTTGCCAGCGAAAAGGGAACGAATCCGCTTTGCCGTGACTGGCGGGCTTGACGGGGTAGGAGGAGGAATGGCGAGCACTTTCGCGTTAAACGCAAAGACCGTCCAGAGCTGTCAGAGATGAAATTACCTTTTATGGGCTGAGTTGCGTTAACGCCGCGGTTCCACGACGACCGCTCACGAAAACGTTAAACGTACATCGGTATTCCGCGAGAATTTAATCTTGATTCCTCTAACGGAGTAATTAGAAGTTATTTTTTTCGGTAAAAATCGATAATAGTGGTTGGAAGAAAATCATAGATTGCTGAAAATCGAAAATTAACGTACTTTTAATTTGTCTATAAATGTTTAAAAACGTAAAAGTTTCTTATCTTGATAATTAAGGTGGAATTTTTTCGTAAAAATTGGCAGTATAGCGATCCATTAGGAGAAAATCGTCTATTGGCTCATTACAGACGGAGTGAGTTATCCTCGTTCCAATCCAGGACGCAATTTTTCATTCCATATTAGGCCGGCGAGCGTACGTGAACGGACGCTCGAAATCCGTCGATCCGGAACACGAAAAATTCCATGTACTCGTCGTACGTGTTCATCCGTTTCGACCACCCTACCAGCTCGTGCGCGTCTCGAAGCGCAGCGTTGTAAAAATTTGGAAAGTTGCCCGAGTGTATTCGGGTTAAGAGCGCGTTGCCCCTTCAGCGCTAACTGGTGACATTTTCATAAACAATGCGCCTTGGGTTCGTTCCTTCACGGACTGAATTATCAATTTTTCGGTAAAAAGAAAATAGCACTAGCCAATAAAAATAAAATCTTTTCTCCCAATTTTACATCCTCTTGCTTTTTTCAATGCAAAAATTTAGTAAATCGGAGTATTACTTCAACCTCGAGTCACAAAAACCGACTGTAAAAAATTATATCATAATCATGTTTTGTAGGAAAAAATATTCTAAAAAAATATAATTTTCTATAAATAAAAAAATTAGGAAAAATTATTTTAAAACTCGAATCTTCCTCTTCGATACGATCGCGCTCTTTGAAATCTTTGATTTTTAAAGCAAACTATACAGACTGGCATTCCGCTAATTTCTTTTTAGAATGTATTGCATATAATTTCAAAAAATTTTCACCGTTGGGTAATCGGGAGAACCAACCATCATCGCTATTGCCAGGAGAACGAACCCAGACGACGACGTTCGCGAAATCGATCTCCCTGGAGCGCATCCGTCACCCGGATAACGATCGGCAAGTTTCGCCAGTTCCGAATTGATGACCGGACCGAAGTTTATTTCGCGCGTGCGTTCCACTTTGTCGCGCGAGTGTCGAGCGCGAGATTGGCCGGGGGGAGGGGTGGGATAACAAAATGGGGTTGATCGATACTCGCGTTACGGCGTAATCCGCGAGGGTTGGATTATCCTTGCGTCTTCGCGGAACCTATTCGATTCGGAGACTATGTCTGCCGCACGAACAATCGTCGGTGATGAAAATCACCCCTTGCACCGCCCCCGAACAATGGTCGCGGGCTCGAGGAAGCGGCGCTAGTTCTCGAGGCTGGGGGTGAGTGAAAAAAATACCCCCTCCGCGCGCGAGACGAGAAAATGCCTACGGGACTACGGCGCACTCGGGGAAACCGCAAAACATTTTCAACTCGAGCCAACCCCCCGCGCGCACTCAAGTTCGACACTAATGGTAACCCACCCCTTCCCTTTGGAACTTCCAACTCGCCGGGCTTTTTCTTTCGGACTGTGTTTGCTCCTCTCGCTACTTCCGAGGGATGGAAACACTCGAGCGTGTTCATTATTGGGATCGATATTCGACGCGAGTTACGGGGTAGTGTCATCTTCGAAAGGGGGTGAACTCGACACTCGACACCAAAGCTACACTTCGTTCGACCAATAAGAGCTCTGCAATAATCCTTTGTGGGTCAAATTTTTTTCCAAATGTTTAAAAATGCCCCATTTCTTTCAATCCAATTTTAAATGCAATAAATGCTATATCGATTGTTAATGACTCGCTAATTGTTGTGTGAAATAAGCATTTGTATAAATACATATACAACAATACTCAATACAGTAGCGATACCCAAAAGTTACACTGACCCACAGCGGGTCGATGATAAAACCCGTTTCCATGAATATTTTTTCGGCATTCTTCCCGTTAAGTCTATCGAGTTTCGACTTTACGATATCGACGGACTATTATTGTCTGACGGGCATACTGCTCCTCTCTTATATCACTAGGAAAACCTCCCGAACGAGAGAGTCCTTCCTTCCCGGTAAAAATAAATCGCGAAATTGAATTTCGGTTCGACGAACAGTTCATCTCACCGATAATTACGACTGCGTTGAATATTCGGTGGACTGGTACGGCGAGATAGCCGAATGGATCCGACCTACTTCGTAATAATGGCGTTGGGTAGACAGATGGCGGAAGCATAATAATAATGCCATCGTTATCCAACTGGGAAGGTAGATTGTCGATTCTCCTTTTTTCTTTCTATCCAACTCTTCTTTTTTTCATCATCCCTCGTCCATAACCCATGGAAACTTTTTTTGTCCACGGAGCAAGGCGAGCATTCGACGCGAATACAGCGTGTAGGTATACAAAAGAGAGCGTCGATTAGAACACGCTCGAGCGTCGAGAACGGTCAACTTTAAGGCCGATTTATTTAAAGCTACGCTACTGATCCCTGTACGTTCGGTTCATCGACGTTACGGCATCTCGCCGTCTTGTTTTATTTTCGTCGTCTCTCTTCACCGCGCTACCTATCTCGGTCGTGACCCATAAACGAAAATTACTATTATATCCGAACCCCCATCGTCATTCCGTGCCCACGACATACCGCGGACAATGAATTCCTGATACGCGCGAGATATCGATCTGGCGGACCGCGTCGATAGACCTATCGGGATCATTAATACCCGGAGAAATGGTTTCCTCGTGAACGCCATTAATCACTTTGAAGAACCCTTCGTACGTGGACCCCCTCCCCCCTCTCCCCTTTCCATGAGGAGAGAGCGAGATAGAGTCGACGTTTTCCACTATTTCCGTCCGGCTATATGTATAACTCGTGATTGGGCATTTGGGATCGTCGAGACTGGGATAGTCCAACTTGACCTATCGATAGTCCGGTCGCATCCCTTTCTCTCTCCCGCTCACCCCCACGTATATGTATATACCTATATATTCGTCTACAACAGTTTCGGAGCTCGGAATTCGAGTCCCTCGTATGGCTCGTTCGTCCGACGCGCTCGCGATTCGCGAACTGGATATAATGGCGGCCGTTCCTCGCCAGTTTGTACGTATCCAACCTCTCGCCGGATGTTCTCGCATACACACATACATATGAGAGAATCTCACGTACCGTGCCGATATCGAACAAAAGAGCCAGCCGGACGAGAGCGAATGTATCGAGTTCCAGCGTAGAATCAACGAAACATCCAGCGAATGCGAGCCGCGGGTCTGACGTGAGATACGAATAAGAGACGGGGTGGTTTTCCGTCGAATCGACGGGGAGGGGGTGAGTTTCGAACCGGGGTACCGTGTCGTCCGGAGGTATTAATTATCTCGTTATACGACGCATTCCACGGTTTCGCGTGAGCATCTCTCGCGAGCTCGCAAACTCGTAATTTATGCGACCTACGAGGCCATTTCGTGCCGAGTCGCGTACGTTTTTGTACACGCGCGATATAAAAAGAGGAGGTGGAACGAAGATAGCGAGGATGAGAAGGAGTGAGATAACGTTTCGTCACGTGTCGTTATTTACGGCCCATAGGTCGATAATAACCGATCGGGAATCGATCCGCAGGTACTAGAGGTGGGGCGGGTGAGCGAGGGTTATCCGCACTGGTCACGTCGAGTTATCGCGATTTGGGTCACGTATTATAGCGGTATTGATTTCAGGAATCCCGAGGATATTTTTTTCCCACCTTCGGCTTGCCTTACCGAGCCCTCGATATTGTTTTCGTGGAATGCGTCACATTAATCTCTCGACAGGCGCGTGAATCGGTTCTTGTATGCTCGACGTGAGCGCGAGGAATGGGGATGCTCGGGAAAAATAATTTTCCTTCCATCCTTTCCTCGTCCTCGCAATCAGCCAAGCTCTCTAGATGGGTACACTGAGAGAAGTAATTTGTTCAGTCAAAGAAGACTTTGTTGAATCTAACAACCGCGGGGTGCTATAGAAGCAATGAAATATATTGTTTCATTTAATACATTTAAATGATTAGATCAACCAGATCTTGGTGTGATTGAATAAATATATAGTTGTACTTATAAAACAATAATTTCGTCCAACAAAATGTATCTCTACTAAATGTATTTTGTTAATTCAACAAATTTCTTCTCTCAGTGTACCTGCAGCGAAAGCGCGAGCCGGCCGGAGAAAATCATAAGCTGGATTTTTAATTGAACCTTTTCGTGTTTACTTTATTCAAGGTCCATATTGCCAAAAAAGTATCCTGTGCTTTCAGCAATCGATGAGTCAGCGAAAAAGTTTTTCCTTCACGGTTTTCTCGAAAATTGGATATACGGTATGAACGATTGGTTTGTTTCAGTCGCTGAAAGGATCAATGCGGTTTTTAGCGAGACATGAATAGCTCGTGTGATTCGTAGTTGGAGTATAACCGCGGCGTGAAACTTCGGCGCGGAAGGGAGAGGGAGGGGGGCCATTCGATTTCATAAATTGCACGCAATACGGAGTTCGGAACGAGAGGTGTTCGCGCCATAAGCTCGAAACGTATAGCGAATCGTCGAGCGGATAGCTGGGACGCGCACCAGACGTCGCTCCAATAACTGTGCAATTAACCCCGATTTTAATTAAAGGAACTCGTTAAAAATCAATTCGTTGAAAGATCGTAACATTTTACGATTCGACGCTTTTTTTCTTCGTTTTATTTCTCAGGAGTAAATACAACCGAATGGATTTTATAGAAAAACTACGCCAAGAGAGTCGGAAAATTCCACTCTGTATCTGTCTTACCCCACCCCATCTCTCCCTCTCTCTTAGTCTTTTTATTCTACTTTTCATTGCTCTTGTATTATTAAGTCGATTTTTTATCATTCTGCACTCGTCAAAAATTTAGAGGAACCGTAATCAAAGAGTTTGTTTTAAAAATCGAAGAGCTTCTTATTTAACTTTTTGCCATTTGAAAATCCTTTACGATTTTTTTAATTTTTTTTTTCAGTTGTGTTACTTCTTGACTTTAAGTAGTGCAATTGAAATTCTACTATCTTTTTCCATCTGGAAATCTAAAATCACATATAGGAATAGGCAAGATAAATTTCAACGTCATTTCGGATTATGCGATAGAAAATCAAAAGAGTCCGGTGTTCGCTTATATGGCTGGCTCAGCAGGACTGTTTTCTCTTGGATTTTCCGGAAATTCCGTCCATGCTCTTTTTACGCGACATCGTCGACAGTCGCGTGACGCGGTGGGATTCAAAAATCACCTATCGATTCTGCACGAGTGTGTGTGCGAGAGAGAGAGAGAGAGAGAGAGAGAGAGAGAGAGAAAGAAGGGGCCGTATATGTGAAGTAGCACGACGAATTTTTATCGGTGACTGGCAGAGAGCGAGCAACTTCGACGTGTTCTCGGACCCGCGCGAACGTAAAGAAGCAAAAATACGGCATTGATACAAGTTGTTGTCGATGTCGCGTCTCGATCCACCTTTTTATGGTATTTTTCTCAGTGATTTGCTGAAAAAATCATACCCGGCACGGTCCGACGTGAATTTCACCTTGGCGAAACGACCGATGAATAAAATAACCAGAGGGGCAGAAAAAAAAATACCAGGAAATGATATCGTATGGGTTTTTCGAACTACAAATATTCCCTGGGCAGCTGAAACTTATGAGTACAAGAAATGTACGGTGGTAAAATTTTGCGATACTTTTTTTTCGCGTATTAATTTCGCGACGACAGGTACAAATCGCGGTGTAGGTGGGCGCTCGTGAAAGCGCAGTCGTCTCGCGCGCCCGAGGAAATTATCCAAATTTATTTCTCTTTCGGTTTGCGAGCCGCTATAACATTCTAGTAGTTATTCGGCACCGCCTACATTCACGATGCGCTATCGGTACAACCATTTTGCGGCAGTGGGTCCTTCACCCGCCCCCTTTCTCCCTCTCTCTTCCCCCCTCATCGGTAGCCAAAACTGTGTCGGGTGGGTGTCCGGTAAAGGGTGAAAGAGAAAGAGAGAGATAGAAGAGAGAAGAGGGGAGAGCTTGCGGGACATTTTGTAGTTGTGCCAGATAAAAGACAACTTGTCAACGACAGGTGCGAAAATTACATACGCTGAATAGAATGATTGTTTTGAATTAAAGCCGTTGTCGTCGAGCTTCGGTCTTTATCATGATGGGCTCGGAATGTCCCTATTTATTTTGTCCAATTTCGGATTCGTTGGCGAGTTTTAATATTACAGGGAGAAACTGAGTTGTTTGCGAAGGATGCACGAGAGAACGAACCCACTGAAAATCTCTTGTTTGCTGTGATCTTATTCCAATTCTCTGGACTATGAAGTTACGAACGACTTGAATTTGTGAATAACGATGTATTTTCACTTCGACGATTCTTTTTTTTATATCCGGATGCTTTTCGAATAAACATTTGTGTATACGGAATTTTGTTAAAATATCGTTATCACATTACCCGAACGAATATTGTCAACCATTTATCTCATTTTCAATAGGGTATTTAAAGTAATATTTTCAAATTACGTTGAATGTTTTCGAAACGAAATATAAACACCATAACGAAATTCTGTTATCTATACGTTTTATTATATTTATATCAACATTGGATTTTATTTCATTAATCACGCAGTGAAAATACGCAAAATATAATGTGGGTAAAATCATATTGAAAATTAATTTTAATCTCGGGAAATATTATCGAATAAAATTTTTAATATCGATTAAATTTGTACGAACTCGTCTATTAAATACGAATTATAATGACGCGTATTAACATATTTCATATCTATATTCGATAATTGATTTTCGAACAAAGTAGAAATAATTGCAAAGTATTCGGATAATAATGTAATAATTTGCGCCGGTTAACGCTTTATATTATATCGCCTCAAATATTGAGGCACGTAGCGACAATATTAGCGTCCATAGGGAGGCACTATCTGTTGTTCTTATTTATAATTTTTGTACACAAAACCGACACTATATATCTTTCCGGTATGGACCATGACGTTATCGATCGTGACATTATATCGGGGTATATTGCCTCGACCACCTGACATATTTTTCCCGTGGCCGCGTTCGCTCATCTCTCTCTCTCTCTCCCCCTGCCTGCTCGGCGCGAAACACGTGCAACGCGAGCAGTTTTATTTGGCACCGTACGGTGCGCGCCCGGCCTCGAACACGCTCGAAAATTACAAACACAGATCCTCTCGTCGTCCACCTCGGAAGAAACCGTCGATATTCCTCGACGAAGTTAGTAAATTCCAATTTCATTCGAATTCATCCTTCAAAAATTTATTCGAGACATGAATTGAAATAAGACAGTTGATTTCAGAGCATATGTATATCTTGTGTAACTTGGTTCCAATTTGAATATCTTACCTACGATGTTTGATACCAAATTTCAAGTAGATTCAAGAGTTGCTCTTTATTTTCATTCAAATTTATCCAAATGAATATCTTTAAAACAATGTAATACCAAGTTTAGTATTGATTTCAACTTCTAACAAAAATTTTCGGAATTAGAAATTATAAAAATCTAAATTGTGTATGTAAATTCCTAATTTTTTTTCAATAGTGATCAAACAAGATAGAAATAAATATTATTTTTTTTCTCAGAAAGGCGTGGGCGGTGTAAATAAACGCGGGAGGAACGTGACTATATATATCAGGAGGCACGGGAATATTGGACCGCGATGGTGCCTTAAATAAAAGTACTTGCAGAAGGTAGGGCGTGGGGTGGGATACGAGCGAGCATCCGTCCGAATAGCTACGAGCTGGTACACGACCGAGAGCGAGAGAGAAAATCGTTCGCGCGAGTATACAGGACGGTTTTATTCGACATCTGTAGCGAGTGAAATTGCGACGAAACGCACGAGCTGTCGCTAGGCGTGGACCCGGTGGAAGTGCAAGGGAGCGGAGGGAGTTGAAGGGAAAAGGGATTTTCATGGCTGCATTATGCACACGTGCAATATGTACGAGCGTGAGTTTACTGCTACCCATAAGCCCCTTGCCCTCTCATCGCCGTGTATCTTAATGCTCGTTGTAAAATATAGATTCAAAAGGGCGATCTCTGCTACGACGACTTTCGATGTTTGAGTGCGAGATGTCGGAAAAACGCGAAAAAACCGGTCAGAAAACAGATCAGAATTGATTTTTTTTTTTGTATTCGGTAAATCAGTTCTTCATTTTAAGACATCGTTTAAACCTGACTTCGACCTGCTTTTAGATCGAAATAAGAATTATTTTTCGACTCGATGTATTTTTAAACATTTTCCGCGGAAGTGGATAGAGCGTAGGGTGGTGTGCTCGATACGAACTGGAGGGACGCCGGAACCAGAGAGGTGGAAAAAAAGAACTTTCCTCTCTCTCGCGCACCAATAACATTAAAAACACATCCTACAGCGAGGGAACAAAGGGGCGCTAAGTACGCGTAATTGCGATGTCACGCCGTAGGCTATTTTCGCGCAGTGCGCTCGCATGCACGAGGTGGAGAAGGGTAGCGATAACAAGAGAACGGCGCAAGCTCTTCTTTACCGCGAGGAGGTCGAAGGGTTCATTCACGAGTCTCCTCGTTCGTGATTCTAATTAGACGCCTAGCGATATCCAATAGATTGTATTGATGAAAGCAACGAGATTGAGTGGAAATGAATGTTACGATGAAAACGACAAAACTAGTGTAAAAAGTTGAATTATCATTTTCGCTTTCAAATTTAACTCCCAGACATTTAAATCTAAACGCCAACAATGTAGATGAATTTCAATTATTATTTTTTTTATGGATGCATTTATTTTAGTTTTTTTCTCAATTTCTTTTTTAGTTTTAATTAATTTTTTTATTTATTTATGTACTAACGTATATGTATAATGTTTTTTCAGGTAAGATAAGTGAAAACCTTTGAGTGGAGAAATGCCGAAATCAAGGTACGAAAGTTCGACATTGTTCGTTTTTTTTCTAGAAAAGCCAGCAAGATATTCACATTGGAATCGTTTAATAATTTTACTCAAAAAAATTAAGATGAAAGAAAAAATCGTTTCGGACCTGTTGCGTTTTCGTATCGATTCGCGGATACAGTCGGCATACTAACGCGAGTACAATTTGCACGTATCGCGAGACATTTTTCTCTCGCACCCCTACTATGTCAGTTGCGATCGGGAGGAAACCAAGTCCTATCCTTCTTCGGCGCGCCAGCTCTCTCTCTCTCTCTCTGTCTCTCTCTCTGCGGCAAATTCAATTCTCAGCGCGCGCGCGAGCTTTCGGATAGTTCGCCATTAATTCCGACGACCCTATTTCGCCGGGATTACGCGCGAAAGACATTTATTCGTCCGCGCGTCAATTACGGCAGCCGGGTATAGGGCACTACCGTAGCTTAATATGCAGATATACAGAGTCTCCGCGATTTCGTTTCCGGGACGCGTCTTGCCGGAATAATGGAAAGCTCTCGCAAGCTGGGTCTTGATTATCTCGCCGCGGCACGCCGAAATTTTCATAATGCACATTCGAATATATAATTTACATAATATTATTTTATTAAATATCCATATCAGCCGGTGCGGGGGACGGCATTCGGGGAAACTCGCGAGGAATTTCTCAGGGACGTTCGGACAACTTCGAGCGAAACTCAATTGTTCCCTTCTCTTCGTGCCGAGTCGTCGTGGATTCTGAACCGAGGACTTTGAGATATGCCGGAATGTATTAACATTGGTGTATATATATATATATAGAATATATATATATATATATAGAATATATACGAATGAGTATAATGACGATCGGGCCCAGACGAGCGGGTAAATGGTTTTCCAATGCGAGCTTCGGATAATACCGTCGATGTTTTAACGCGCCCGTAATAATCGATATATCGCGTGGACCGCGGTCGGTCATATCCGAAACGATTTTCGACTTAACGAGGAACAGCAGCGGACATTCCAAAAGGTCAGAATTCAATAAAAGATTCATTTCCCGAAATTTCATTTCGGGCTCGTATGTTGCCGAGTAGGTGAAAACGACAGAGCGAGGGAGGGAGATAGATAGATAGAGAGAGAGAGAGAGAGAGAGAGAGGCAGAGCGAGAGAGGGAGAGGGGAAGAATGCTCGGCATGAACGCCAGGATCAATAAAACATCATTAACACCTGCGACTGTTTGCAACGTTTACGCGCTCGCGCTGTACCCAATCATTGCTGGAAATGACGAACATGATGGAAATTGCTAATGGCTGCGAGACACAATTATCTCTGCGATGTTACCCGCTGGTATCGAGATTGCGAAGAATCGGTTTGTTATTTTAAACTGCTCGTAAAAAAAAAACGTACACCGGTCTGCATTATAGAGAAATCGTTAACTCAGCGTCGATACACATTTTTTTTTCTGGTTTCCAATTAATTATACCACGCGTCGTCGGAAAATGCATCTCGCATGGGGAGAGGATAGGGGAAGAGGAGTGGGAAAGAGATTGAACAAGAACGGCGAGTGGGAGAGAACGAGAGAAATGATTTTAATTATTCCAGTAGAAATCGTTTGCATTACGTTAATTAATCGTGCTCAGATTTCGCTGCCTTTAATTTTCATCCACGGAGGGGTTCGTGCATGCGCTTATTTCACGAGATGAAGAGGGAGGGGGTGAACTTCAGAATAACACTAACCCACCAGGAGAACGTGGAAAAAGAGGTGGGATGCGAAAATAGAGAGGAATATGTCCACCTATTACCTATGTTTTCGCCGTACCTAAGAACTGGGTTAATGGCAGGCGTTTGAGAAAATTATCATTGTGCTCTAATTGCTCTTGCATTGGCCTCCGTCCAGCTGTCTCTCTCTCCCTCTCTAATTTTCCATTTCTCTCTCGCTCGCGATACACGAGCCGATGATTCACGTATACAGATACCGCCAATCGCGTAGGAATTCAGTGCGAGAACAAAAGGTCCGATTGCATAAAAACCGTAATTAGCAGAAAAGAAAGATAATCATCTACTCGATCGTTATCGTTATAGGTATAACTGATCATCGGCCTCTCTCTCTTTCCATCTCTCTCTCTCTCCTACTCTGTGTTCCTTTTTTACTCATTCGCTCTCTCTCTCCCGAGTCGAAAAATTTGCACACTTTTTAATCTAAGTGATCGATATTTGAACTCGTTGATCTGTTTTTGAACTATTCAGTACATTTTAATCTATTTTTGGTCTACTGACTTATGTAATAAATGTATTACGAAAGATCAAAATAAGACTAATTATGGAACTTAGACAAAATTTTTTGCTTAAATCTTATTAAAACAATACAAGATTAATGTTAATGACGAAAAAGTCGGATTTTAATCTGAAGGCGATTAAAAACCAATCAAATAATGTCATAAAAAAGTCTTAAATTGGTCGGAAATGTGAATAATACGGGCAAAAAACAACCAAATTCGTATTCAAAATAGAATATAAAATTAATTAAAAAATATTAAAAAGTATTATAAGTTTGAAAACAGATCAATTTTTTTGACCCGGGCTCTCTCTCTCCCTCGCTATCCTTTTTGCGAGTTAGAGTACGAAACCTTTTAATTGTATGTTTGAGTATATCCGTAGCGAGGTCCGCGCACCTGAGTCCGCGTATTCGGAACCTTTTTAATTAATCCCATATTCCCGTGGCTGGTAGTAACGCGAAGACCAACGGCTGAAGAGGACGGGGGTTGTTCGCGTAACTCACTTGGATGAGCGTCGAGCTTAAAGCCCATACCGAACGGTCCTGTAGCTACGAAGTGGGAGAGAGAGAGAGAGAGAGCGCGTGATACACGTACGAGCCGGGGTACGCGCAGATGCGCCAACCTCGCGCGATTTCGCCGCGAGATGCATTCTGCTTCATCCCTCTCAACTCCCACCCCTCGCGATATAATAACGGCCCATATTCCGTATCTCGCGTTGTAAGTGTCGCGATCAGCAGATCCACGAGTTTAGTGTCCTACCGTGCTTGCGTTTGTTCCTACGTCTGTGTGCGGGCTGACTGTATTATATATACCCACCCTCGCACACACACTCACACATATGCAGTGAGTGCGCGACTTAACCGAGATCGTCGACGCCCGCATTAAAATGCAAAACAGGGATACGTAAGGCACGCGTGAGCGCCGCGACGAGCTCCGCGGTTTTGCTCGTGTGTATCAGGCCGCATAATGGAGTAGACAAAATGTCGTAATAACGACGCGCATATCGCACGTGATTCTCCATCTATACGCTTGCGAGCCTATTTTCTCTCCACGGTAATAAATCGATCGGGTAATAACGATAATTACGCAGCCGGGGAGGAACAATGAGAATCGCGTGAGAATCGAAATATGTTAATTGCCGCACCGGTAATGGAATACAGCGCGAAATTTCAGGGATGGGTTGGTGAATATTCATGATCGACTTTCCGGGACGCGAGCCTTTTTTCCTAAATTTTTCGTGCGTGTCCGATGAAAATATTCCTCGGAAATTCTCCTGTTACGCTTCGTCAATTTGCGTGACGTCACTTCACAGGCCGTTTCACGTCGATTTACGAACTTCGCGAAGTTTTTTTTTTTGAGGAAGCGGTTATTTGATACTGTGACACTGTACGAAGTTGGCCACTGCGAAAACTCGAAGCTACTATGCTTTACGGGTGGCAAAAAATTTTCTCCGGTCGAAACACGTTTCGTTGCGGAGAGCATCGCTTTTATTTCACTCGCAATCTTGAAAATCCAAAGTTAGTTCTGCGCAGCTGCAGTTACGATTTCTCACTGGTCACGCGCAACGTCGAGATGCGGCGACAAAACGCGTATACAGATATTATGTATGGTATACATATATATATATATATATATGGATATGTACCACCGATAAATGGCCCTCGAAGTCAATTTCATTTCCAACCGCAACTTAGCAAGGCGCGTTCGCGTGTGCGAGCGGCAACTTTGGTCGGAAACGAAATTGATTACTGGTAAACGTTTCCGTGGAGCACCACGAGACGCGCGAACGCGCGCACCACGCGAGAACTCACCGGGAATCAAAATACGATAGTCCGGAGGACTGTGAGCACGGGATTATTATTGCCGTAATAAACTGGACGTGGAACAAAGAGAGAGAGAGAGAGAGAGAGAGGGAGAAAAAATAATGAAAATTCGCCGAGCTCAGTGGATAAAAGTCCATTCTAATTTCGCGACAATTCATAGTCCTCGTATATATAAAATGAAACGAGGACGGGAGGGAGTGAGTGAGAGAGAGAGAGAAGGGCAAAAAAGATGGGAGACGCATACATTTATGATTCCGTCGGATTAACTCGTCGGAAGGGGTGAGGCTGGCTGCTCTCGTTGGTCGGAACGCTCGCAGTATAATTACCAGCAAGTGGACGGATGAAAATTACACAACGGCGGATGATTATCGTGGTCGCGAGTCGCGCGTTACGTCTCGTCATTGCGACGCAGGCCGTTTTGAATGCTCGTTCCTTCCCCCTCGCCCTACTCGTCTCGCCATCGCCGTGTTAATGAAAATTTCATCGCGATATTCGCCATTGTCGAGTCGCTCGAGGGTCGTTGAGAAGAAAAAATTGTTATCACGATCTCTCACACATTCTTGTCTTGTTAATCTGCGATTGTAGGTACCAGGCAAGTCCGGGGCATCGAACATTCTCGGTTCTCTGGAGTGCCCATTTTCGCTAAATTGACGGAACCAGAACCAGCGTAAGCAAGAGAGGAATAGAGAGAGAGAGAGAGAGAGAGAGAGAGGGAGAGAGAGAGTATGTAGCTTGGGTGGTTCCAGTGGTGATAAAGCTCGCTCGTCCAGTACGAGTTATTATAGGCAATTGACGCACGTTACCTAAGTAACATCTAAATAATAACCTCGGCGGGGCACGTTCAGCCATAAAACGGCATCTTGAAATCGTGAGTGGATTAGCGCAGTTTCATAACTCCCTGTATTCCGTCGAGTATGAGTGCATTACATATAACTGAGTGGATACACGTAGATGTGTATAGCGCTATATATAGAGTAGTGAGAGCTCCACCTCCCGTGAGAGTCAAGTCGTCAAATTACGTTTACTTCCCAGAGCGAGCTACGACCGCGTTTATGTCGTGAGGTGTTCGCCGTGATAAAGTTGAAGCCGGAGTCTCTGTCACTCCGAATGGGATAAGGAAGGTTTGTTTAAAGAGTTCATTAGGTTAACTGCAAATTGGATCAGGCCTGATACTCAATAATGCCGAGCAACCTCGAACATCGAGACCGATCTGCGAATATTCACACGAGTTATGCACACTGTGTGTCAAAACAAAAATCAAAATTTTAATTTTAACCTAAACTTTAATTCCAAAATAATCTGGAGAAAAGCGAATTATACATAGAACAACCCGAAACCTCTATTTTTTCATATTGTACAAAGACGTAAACATAAATTTAAGATAACATAAGATATCTATGATATCTATATCTTCCTAGAGTGCTATAGTTACTATTTTAAAATCCTATCAGAAATAAGAGTATTCAAACCAAGTATGAGTATTATGTTCAGGTCAGAAATATTTGGATTCGAGAACAGAATTTCGACGAGGGAAAATTCATTTCGTTCGGTAAAAAGACCAAATAAGACTGGACATATACGAGCGTCTTCGAGAAATCAATTTATTTCGTCTCCATCAAATTTCCTATCCTGGGTAACGACAACGAGAGACCTTAAAATCACGTCACGCGCCGGGTATATAGTACACCGAAGAGTGCCGCGTCCGGCAAGACTATAAACGCGCCGTGGTGCCTTCAGGACGCATCGCCCGTGTTTGACGGCCGATTACGTTTTATAAATGAAATTCCAATGGTAAGGCGCGAGACGGACGACGTCATAAACGCGTTTTCAATCTCACAGGGAATTCCGCCCGCGTATATAATATATCACAGTTTCAATTTGCGTGCATTAACTCAGAAATTATATCCGTGGCGCGTTAGCTTTGACGATCGTGGAGCTCAAAATTCGATTGGTAATCGTTCAACCGACAACTCGGTGCCGCTGCTCAAATTACTCGAATCTTACGTATGATCGTTAAAAATTTATTAAATCAGATCGATAAATTTGATCGAGTACTTGTAATGCGAGTTCATGAATATGAAAATCGGTTTTGTACACTTATTCGCGAAAATCGTGATTCAAAAAACTGATTGAATTTACCAACGAAAGTAAAATATTGTTTCTTTGAAAACCATTCAAATGTTTTTACTCGAGAATGTATGAATGAGCTCAAAAAATCTTGACATTTTCTAAATCAACCTGAAATAGATTAGAAAAATTCCACGCACTTATATCTCGCTAAAATCTCATCTGCCAACAAATTTCGTTACGCGCTAGCTGCAATTTCCACGTATCATTTCCGTCTGGTCTCCCTCTTTCTTTTTTCGCGTATTTCACTCTTGTCGGCGCCCCGATTTTCATTCGGCCTCTTTCACGCGTTTCTTCTCTTTTTCTCCCTTTCTTCTCAATACTTAACATTCCCTTGTGTGTTTTCATCTGTGTGACTTTTAACGAGCGCTCCACAATGAAAAATAACACGGAATATTGTTACGTTTTGTACTGCGATTCCGATAATTTGATATCTATCTGTGTTCTTTTCACTGCGAAAAATTTCAAAAGTTCGTTATTACAGAAAAGAGTGCGAAGATTACCCAGAAACTCTCGACAATGGCATTAGCGTCAATAATACACGGGGTATTAAGTTACCCGTACAATGATGCGGTTTTGTTTAATTGAAGTTACAAAGTCGGCTGGTCGCGAAACTGCGCCGGGACTGTCGCTAACCCATCCCTCCCCTCCTCCTCGCCCCTTGCAACTCCGCATCAGTTGTTGTCACTCCAGTTCTGGATCCAATAACAAGTGTCCGCGTCTCGAGTTTCAGCACGAAAATGTCTCTTGATAAATGCCTCGTCCGTGCCGAAGCTAAAGAATTTCGCGCTATTGTCGCTCTTTCCTCTTTTTTTTCAGCTTTTGTTTTCCCGTCGTAATCGGGAAGTCAAGACGCGCGTAATAAATTCGCCAGCCAGTTATATTAGAAAACACTCGGAAAATGTTCCAAATAAATTATTCTCTCGCGACGTTTACGGCGAGCGATTCACGACTGGGGAGTCCCTACGGGGTGTACACGCACCGCGCAAGTTTACGAGTTTTCCGAGTTGCACGCGCGAATAAATAAAACAGCGCGAAAAAGTAAGAATTTCCTTGAAAAGCGTCTGTTGTGACGAGACGTAGGTGACACTCGCAATTACGAGAAATCCACGGGACGCCCCTTGGCCACCTGACGGTCCTTCCTCTTCTCGCCCGTTTGGAAAACTCCCCGTTTCTTCCCCCTCCCCTCCGCCACCCCCATAAGTCCCACGACACGCATCGATCGTTCGACGACAACGCCTCCCGGACGACTATTTTGCGCCTCTCGGTGGGCGTCATTGATTTCGCGAAACTTTGGCGAGCTAAATTGCAACTTGCCGATGCGACCCTCTGGATTCGCGAGGTGTGGCGAGAAGGTCACCTCGCGACCTTCGGCTAAGGTAGAGTCGATCAGTCAGAGAAAAACCTTTAACGAAGATGGACTTCCCCGGGAGGTACTATAAAACCGTTTTGTTCTGGATGAAAATAGTTGGTCAGTCGCCTTATCAGGAAAGATGGACGGCGTTGATAGCGAGGAGTGTTGTGTATTCTGTTCTGCTCACCGATTATTTCGTACAGGTATTCAGATTCATTTATCGTAGTTTGAGAAACCGGGTCGAAAAGTAAGAATTGCTTTCGACAAGGAAAACCAAATCTTGAACAAGACTCGTAATGGAAGTTCTTACAGGTTTCCACTTTCGCTACTTTCGACATGAATCTTGATCTGGTAATCGAACTCTTGCCACTTCACGTTACAACAGTGACGTTGATATTTTCATTATCTTATATGTATTCTCATACACATCTTGTAAGAATTTTTCAAGTAAGTCATAATAATAACGAACATGATCAACTTTAATTGTTTTAGATGAAGGTTTTATTAGAAATGATAAAAGCTGATTGGGCACGGAAGCAGAGCGAGCAGGAATTGAATTATAGGAAATACTATGCAAATATTGGATATCTCGTTTCATACTATCCATTTTGTAAAAATTCAAAGACCCTTGTGTTGATGATTTAATTAGTTTTTCAATTTTTAGACGCTGCTCTTATTGGTTTGATATTTATTTATTTTCCTGTTTGTACATTTGCTTCGCAAATATTGGATTATATCAAACCTCTCGATGAACCTCGAAAACCACATTTAACGTTCCATTTACAATTTTTTGTCGATGAAGAGGAGCATTATTATTTCATACTGATGCACGAATACGTGACACTCATGGTCGTCTTTGTATCGTACATGGTCAATCAATCGTTGTATCTGATAATGATTCTACAGTGTTGCGGATTATTCGAATCTCTTGCGTTGAGTATTTCGTTAATCAATTCCTCTCCCATTAGTGAAATTTAATCAGTTACGTTATAACAGGTACCGATTTCAACAACTGGCTTCAGTACCCGAAAACGTCGACAAGTTCTCGCCGGATGAAATAGAAGATGCGCGAACATGTAAAATGAAACCTAGAGAACGAGCGGAAGTATCGGTTTATAATCAAGTGCTTACGTGCATCGATTTACATCGTGAAACTATTGAGTTAGTGATGTAGGCTAAGAGCTCAGCCTCTTGATATTGTTTAAGTAAAAGCCAACGTTATGAAGCTATTTTTAACACAGATTTTTTCTCCACTCGAAAATAGATTTTTTAGGTGTTTCCACGATTACTACCAACCGATAATAGTGGCCGTTGTAATAACGTTCTTCGTGATATTGTGTCCAACTCTCATAAAAGTGACAACCACTCAAGTATGTCGATAACAGTTGTAATCGTGTATTGAATTAATCAAAGTTTTTTTTTCTAGCTAATCGACTACCAATACATATTTTTCTTCTTCGCTCAAATTCTGTTCGTAGCTGGTAATACATTTATAGGACAAAAACTCATAGATATGAGTCACGAGATATATGTGAATGCGTAGGTATTTCGAGCAGACGAAAAGAACATTTCTCAACGCTTAATGATTTTAGATACCAACGGCAGTGGTATAAAGACCCACTGCCTGCCCAGAAGTTACTGCTATTTATGTTGAGGAGGAGTTTGAAGCCGTGCGAGTTAACTGCGTATAACGTAATAGTCTTGAAGAACGAAGCCATTCGAATGGTAACTAACAGCGAATTACCTTGATAAGCTTAAAAAACATTCATCTTCTATTTCAATTTCAGTATTTCCAAACAATTTTTTCTTATTTCACCGTCCTGAGATCGGTTCGATAATGCAGTAAAAAATTAGTACGAGATGAAGCGATAATTAGTAGAACTCGTCACGAAAATACATAAATATATTTTGAGAATTTGCGAGTATCGTTACCAGTTCTTTGAACAGTGTTGAATTTATTTTTCACCGCGAACTCTTACCGCGCTCGGCAAGAACAGAAGGACACCCTAGAATAAATTACTCCATACAGCGGTAGTGACTTCTACTACTTTGTTTGGATTTGCATAGCGCTTACGTTTGGTAGACTCGTTTCTCTAAAGTCATCCTCTACTTTCTCTTTCTGCCCGCTGTTATTCCTTCATGTACGAACTCGCGACGGAGTACGACAGAGAGCGAGAGAGAGAGAGAGAGAGAGAGAAAGAGAGTCAGAGGAAACTGTCGCTGAGAGACCCGGTAATCCCTTCACGTACGGACAGAATGTCACCCGCCTCGATGCCCTTCGAGTTTGAGAGCTTGGCAGGAGAGCGAGAGTTTCATCAACTTAGTTTGTTGCCGCACCTTCGAATGTTTCACAACGAACACACTGTGCAAGTCTACGGACCCGAGCCGACAAAGCCCCTTTGTGCCCGTCAAACTCACCCCCCTCTCGACTCCACCCCACCCCTCCCCTCCGCACACCTCTCTTCGCTGCTCACCTTCGTTACTCACTGGCCTGCGACCGCGCGTGCATTTAGTAATTACCTGCAGTTTCGCGAGCATCGGCGACTCTCACCTCCTCTGCCACCGCGTCTCTTTGCTTCTTGCTACCAAGGCGGCTACTAATGAGCCAACCCGGTAACAATCGTCGGTAACGAGATGTTTCTCGCCCTCCCTTTATGGAACGAAATCTCGAGGTGGCTCAAATTATTCAGTGAATGTGATGGATTTTAGGTTCGATGATTGAAGATATTTGATATAAAAGGAATGGAAGTTTTAGTCGCTCAGGCCACTAATCGTTGAAATTAGAGACAACAATTTCAAGCTTCTAGATTTTGTTAAATGACGTTTATACCCCACGCCCTATACATATAGGTCATTTTTATTTTTGTAGATAGTTTTCTGAGACAGCTTTGAATATCAAGTTAATCAGTATTCAAGATAGAAACGGAAAATTTGTTTCAAAAGTTCGTATTAAACATTCTTGAATGAGTCCGCAATTGAAAACAAACGATTTAATCGAGTGAACGTACGAGCTCCGTTGTTGACGCAAGATTAATTCGCAACTTTGCGTTTGGATAATTCAACATGATGACACTTGAGTTCGCGTGTCGCTGCTGTCTCAATAAGACGAGTTATGACTTTGTTCCGTAATGTGATGGGTTATGTGCCAGCTCCACATGCACTGTCTATTGTATTCGCTACGTGATTTACCGGACACTACATTCGTTAGCCTGTCAGTCGGAAAAATTACAGCTACGAAAGATGATTAAAATTGAACAGCAAATCAATCCCTGACAAACTTATCAGCGAATAAAATCGAAAATTTAAAATTCTATAATTTAAGAGGGAAAGGGAGAGAGAGAGAGAGAGAGAGAGAGAGAGAGAGAGAGAGAGAGAGAGAGAGAAAGGGAGGAAGAGAGAGAAAGAAAGACTTGTTAAACGCTGTATCTACTTCAGGATATTATCGGATGCAAGTCAGTTGAACAAGGGACTTACGATGACCGTAAAATACGAAAGAGCGAAACTCGACGCGCGTATCTCGATTCGCGACGATAAATTTCATCGTCATAGGAATTTCCCTCGCAAATTTCACAAACGCCGGGAAGAGGAGCTTCTCGTGGATGGTAAAATTGCGCGGGGCGGTGAAAACTTTATGAAACGAGTGAAAATAAGTCACGAGGCAAAGTGCGCTCCAGCTATATTGAAATTCATCGAATATAATTCTAGAGAGAGAGAGAGAAAGAGTAAAAAATACTCGGCCCATCGATGTAAACGACGCTCTTTTCATCAGGACCGGTCCCTCTCGTCCCGACGCTTCTTTTTAATTTGTCAAAGCGATTTGCGGAGGTTTATTGGCTGTATTCATGCGTGTGGGCGTCGTGTTGGCAATAGTTCGAATACGCTAAACGAAGTCTACACAGCAAGAGTAGTTGGAAACACCTAGAAAGGGATGTGAATTGAGAATAGAAAAAAAGGCAAAATATAGCGAAGCTTTTTCATTTGGTTCGATACCAATATCCGCGGCGTGCTTCGAAAAAAAAAGAAGAATCGAATTTAACGCTCCGGCGAATATCCAAGGCGCGGTTTTTACCGTCCCAATTAAAAATTGTCGCTTCGTATATCTCCGTTCGGAGACCGTAAAGTTAATTGGAGGAATGAGCAATGTCGCGAGATATCCCGGCTGCTCTTTCGGTTTCCGGTTAAGTACCGGCGATGATGGAGCTGATGATTAGCAATCGCGAGACTCCTTCGCGAGGGAGAGAGAGAGAGAGAAAGCATAATTTACGCTTCCATTAACCACGCGAAAAGTCTTTCCGGCGCACTGGCAGACGCTGCTCTGCTCCACGATGTCGGAATATAACAGGCTGTTTACCGTGTTTGCGGTATTCTCCCCGAGCACGGAGCTTGCGAGAGGGTGGGGGGGGGGGGGCCTTAAGCTGTGTTTACATTGTCGACTCGTCGTAGCGGAAAGGAGAAGCCCAGATAATGGGGAGACGGCGGTCGGTTTAATCCGAAAGAGGCGCGGCAAGGTATTAGTCGTTCTATTAGTTGCCTTATACGCTCCTTCGGAGATGGCCGCGTAATCGCCCCACTCCCTCCGCCCGGATCTTCGGAGCTTTACCTATCGTGGATTACTTACCGTTTACGCGAGATTAAAATTCTTACACCCCCTCCCCCTTTTCGTCGAATCGTTTACGAGTTCATTTCGTTCCGCGGCATGGTTCGCGTATTAACGCGCTCGTAATTACGCGATATACACGGAATGCGTTATAACGTTAACTGGGAATTAATTATGCGACTTAAAAGCAAAGCCACAGGAGCGCGTGTTGCGCGGACAGCGCGAGTGCTATCGACGTTTCCAATTGCAATACATTTCGGATACCGCGAGTGGCGTTATAATAATCGCATAGACAGTCGCGCACTGGAATTCTAGCGGCGATAGCTTTTTTTCAAAAATGGAAGTGGAAATTCGACCTATTTCGTGTGTGCCGACTTCGTCAAGCGCGGGTGGTATTCGGGTTGGATCGGACGTCATCGAGTTGGGAGAGTCGCGTTGGAACACTGAACGAATTATTAGGGTTGTAAAATGTTGTTACGAGAAAATATCACAAACAAAAAACCTAGGGAACTGAAAAAATAGACGAGAGTAACGCTGTAATAAAAAACCGGACGGAAATCTGAGGGAAAATCCGAATATGAATATGATAAAGGGAAAAATTTAGTATTTTACTATTTTTGACTCGGAATGGATTGAGAAAAACCTGATCATTTAATTCATATAAATATGTATAAAAGTCAGGTTTTTCTTGTATTCATAGAAGGCGATCGAGTTTGATGACAAACGAATATGGAATACTTTCTGCAAACTGTACCAATTTTTCGACTTGACTATTTTTCTACGGTTTTAATTACTCCTCCGCCCCTGATTACCTTGGCATCCGAACCCGAACTTCCCACCGGAAAGTTTTCCCCAAAACATCGAGTTCTCGTATGGTGCCGAATCGATTCGCAGTGTCGAGGTTGAACCCCGAAACGCATCGAGGGACGTTTTAGGTGCTTCCGGAAAATTCTTGGCCGAATTAGTTACGGCAACGTAAGATCTGGCCTCGAACTCCGTTCTGCGACCCGCGTGCGCGCGGCCGATCCAGCCGGCCGGGGAATGTCGGGAGTGGTTCGTGGAATAATGCCCGGAATTTCGACTCCGACAATGCCGCGTACCGAATCTTAGTAAATGACTTTCGCGCGCGGCTGTGTCAGTTCGCCTTATATCCCCCCTCCTTTGGGGGGCGTCGCGCGGGAATTCGCGTCGGATCGGCATTGAATCGACCGTGTAAAAGGACCCGTGGAAGGGCGAATATAACGCGAACGGGGTCGAAAAAGCGAGAAGGTTGCGCGCGGTGCTCGTAGATCCCTTTCGGCGAGCTCTATTCTCGGCGTATTCGTCTTTCGATTATTTGTCGGAGCGGTGCCATTATCGGGGTTTAGACCCAAGTCCCCCATTGTCGTCGAACGAGTGGTGGATTCGATTAAA
Organism: Goniozus legneri; assembly: GCA_003055095.1. Lineage (NCBI taxonomy): Eukaryota > Metazoa > Arthropoda > Insecta > Hymenoptera > Bethylidae > Goniozus > Goniozus legneri. The sequence goes on along the minus strand of NCVS01001590.1, from coordinate 14,519 downwards.
CTCACCGAGGGGGCGAATGAGAGAGAGAGAGAGAGAGAGGGTGAGTTAGTTTTAATCTTTTTCGCTCGTGGGGAAGAATGAGTCAATTGTATCGCTAAGTGCGATTATAATTAACTTTTCGAGCTCCGCCTTTCTCTCTCTCGGCGCGTTCTACTCGGGGTTGACGAGCGGGGCTCTTTGCCGACGATTCGTACTCGCGTGTATTCTCCCGCGTTATCTGGGCGGTCTTTCTCCGGGTGCGCTATCAATCCGGCCCGTGATGACCCATTAGGCGAATTCGTCGATCTAATAGACTCCTTGATTCGAAACGTAGTCGATATAAAAGTGGGCAAAAAAGAATCGCCCACCGAAATTCGCCACGAGCCGATTGTTCCGTTTGACAATATGGTGGATCACAGAGAGCGCCCTCTCGAGACAAAATGGTCCGCCAATTGCGTCCACTGGCAAGTCACATTCGCCGTTAAAATCTCTCGTTAATACTACCACATACGAACGGTGTATACCGGAATGCGAGAGTCACCATCTCGATAAATGCGGTGTAATACTCGCAATTCGATAAAAAATTTATCGCGAGGTTTTTAAATAATTGAGCATTGATTCGTTCATTTTTAAATGCACGGTTACGGTAACAGAGCAGATTAGCGAATATTAAACCTGGTATTTTCGGGAATTATGCAATTTATTCACTTTCGTATTGCTGAATTTCACAACGGGGTGATATGAAACACGCAGTTATGAGGATACCGTGTGCGAGGGAGAGAGAGAGACGGGCACGCAGTCGATCTCGATGTAGAATACGCGATACGGCAATTCCCCGGATGCCACTCTCCAGTTTGGCCGAAGTCTGGGCTCAACGAATGTCGAGGGGTGTGTGTATATACCGCGGGGGTTGCTCGTCCAAAACGTTCAGGGTCTCGAAAATTCCCGACACGTTCGCATTTCTGACTCCGGCGCGTTTAAAACGTCTGGTCGCGTCGTTTATTTCACGTGGATAACGATTCAGCTGGCCCTTATAACGATAAGATATCTCTCGCGTTCATACATACACATCGGGTGCTACACGATGCTTTATTATGGTATATCAATCGAGAGAGAGAGAGAGAGAGAGAGAGAGAGAGAGAGAAAGGGCGAGAGAGAGAGAGAGAGAGCGAGTGAAACATCGACGTTGCTCGAATTCGTTGAATCAAACGACGAAAAAAGCGCAACAGAGACAAAAAAAGAATTTATTATACCAAATGGCAGAGCGTGAAAATTTATAGGTACCGTTCGAAATCGTTATTTAAAAGCCTCGTTGGCGGAATAATGGTTAGGGGTCTTTTTTATACCCACCCCCCTCCTCCTACTTTTTCTCTCTCCGTTATTTTTTTTTCTCGCGTATCAAGCGGACAATCGAATCTTCATTAACGTATCAGCCGTCGGTCGCGTATCAATGGATTTCGGTTGCACCTGCCGCCTACCACCCCCACCCCCCTTGCACACCCCCCGCGAATTTCGCAGATGCGTTATTCCACGATCAACGGGATAAATAACAATATTAATCGACGATCGCGGGGTAACGATCGTCGATAACGTTAATGGCGATTTTAAAGCCGTGAAATCGTAAAATAGTAAAACAAGCCGTAAACGAGCACGCGCACGCAAATG